>JAHDVE020008009.1:0-32810 GCA_022606495.2 Halesus radiatus | reverse complement strand
TGATTTAGATATATTTTGAAAAAATAAACGTTTGGAATGAAATAAAATATTCAAATTAATGTTTCTTTATTTGTAGATAGTTACTTTCGCTGTCAAATCAATAATTGTACCCTAGCAAGGCCGGGTACAAATCAGCTATTACTTATTAAAAATCATATTTCTATAAATCTATTATTTTATCATTCGACCTAAATGAAACTAAAATAAGAAACTACGCTTTTCATTAATCGACGGCTATCCTTTAAGCCCAGTTAAAACTCAGACAAGTCGAAAAAATATCTTGTTTGGAAGTTTTATTAAGTATGTACTTTTGCAACTTTTAATTTATTTATTTCGCTACCGGTTTCGACACAAGAGTGTCATTCACTGGCGTTCTTAAAACTAACTTAAATTAAACAAGTAAGAAACAAAATTAGTCACCATTAGGTGAGGGTAGTGGGAGCGGTGATTTGGAGGGGGGTGGGTGGTGGGAGGAGTGAAAGTTATTAGGACACGTGGATAACAAAGGTGATTTACAGGGAACTATTATTTTGTTTTGTAAATTAATTTTAGAATTATTTTTTTTGTTTATTTAGCTAAATTAATAAATTAAAAGTAGCCAGAGTACATAATAAATAAAACTTCCAAACAAAATGTCTAGAAATTGCTACATTGTAAATGCCAAAAAAAAAATTCGAAAAATATCGTCTAAAGTGTTTCAAGTTAATAATAAATATGACTAAAACGTGTCATACAAAACTGTAGTAACTAAAAAATCATATTTCCAACTAACTTTGAGGATTTCTCATGAAATTTTTCAATCTGAACTTGATTTTTGTATACTTTATACATTCACAAAAGAGAATTGCAAATTCCTACCACATGAAAATCTGTTTTTCGACGTTCCTGACAAAAGGTTTTTTTTATTTGATATTATTTAGACATTAGTGTTCCATTTGTTAGTTTTACAATAATATATTTTATTTTCATAAGTTTCTTCAAAGGACGAGACCATTAAATCTACAGTAATAATTTATTCCCTTTTATATTCCCTTTGTATATTTGACAACAAATAATTCATTTCAATATTTAATAGCATTATTTTTTTAATATTTAAATTAGCGCCTTTGAGAACGTATTACGTTTCATTTAATAGGTTATTAACTATTTACTACGCCATTTTCGGGCTGAATCCACGAGTTTCGTCGTCGGCTCATAAAGCTGAGTGATACGTAACTCAATCTTATCAATATTACTCAATAATATTTTTTTTTTCCTTATAGCAGCAACCATTACCTATCAAACACATACTCGTATACATAAATGTTTACTCTATAATATTTGTTTTTCTCATCTCTTCATAAGTACGTTCATAAGTTTTTTTTTATACTATTCTTACCATCTATTTATACTTAATTATTATACTTATTTTACATACATTATATTACCATTCAATGTAAATACTAGCCTTTTTCACCTCTATTTTTGTATAATGGCACTTAATAATGAACTAAACTTGTCAATTTGACTGTCCTAAAACGGGATTTGTTCCCGCTTGGCAGTCAAAGCTTTCTTAGATTTTATTAATATATTTAATTAAATGTGTTCCAAATTAATAAATAAATAAATAAATGTAGCCGATCCTTTCTCCTCGAATTATTTAGAGGCCATGGCGTCTACCCTTATTTCAAAAGCTTTTATCATTTGTGTCAATACTTGATATTATAGAAGTATAATATTTCATAAGTGCTTATGCCATTCATTGAGAGAGACAAAAACAACAACCAATCTAATTCAAGAATAAAGATTTAACTATCGGTTACAGCATAAATTCGACATTTGAAGGTGACCCTAGCCATCCCAACATGACCCTTAAAATTCTTTATATTTTCTTAGAATGATTACATTCGTCATCGAACAACTATCCTTAGTATATATTTTCAGAAAATTTTTCAATTTGTTGTCAATTGCCAAACTGATATTACTTACTTCTATTATTCAAAGATTTGGAGATTTAAATTGGGTCTTTCCACGAATGCAAACTATTGAAAAAATCCATTTTTATGTTTACATTAACTCATCTATCCATATATACAAAAATCAATGTTTGTCTGTCTGTCTGTCTGTCCTCGATTTTATCGAAAATTAATTAACCGGTTTCACTGAAAATAGTACAGTTTGTTCTTATTACTGTCGGAATGGTTTGTAGAGTAGTTTGAATGAAATCTAATATGTAAAACTGTTGCTTTAACGTTTCAGTATTAGTATGAGAAAGTAGTTAGCCCATAGATATAGCATTCTAGTTAGCCACAGATTACATATTCAAAAGAATAAGGTTTGTTTAGGTAGAATGTTTTCAAAATGGAAAATGCAAGTAGGTACCTACTTAAGAATTTTATTATTTAGATATGTTTTGAAAAAAATAAATGTTTGGAATGAAATAAAACTTTCAAATGGATTTTTATTTGTTCCTTTGTTTAGAGATAGTAAAAGTCGTCACAAGGCATTACTTTCGTTGTCAAATTAATTATGGTACCCACACGACAAGCAAGAATTCACAACTTCATGACTTTATGCCAAAAAAAAATCCTGAGCAAGACCGAGTACACATCAGCTAGTCTATTATAGAAAGAAGAATGTCCCGGGCCGACGGTGTTTGTTCATTTTGTATACAAATCTACAGTTTTATTCCCAGCGTGATGAAATTTTACACACTTGACCTACAAAACAAGAGGAAGACACTGTTTAAATGGGATTACAAAAAACTATCCCCATCCTCCTTTCCTATCTGTAAGGCCAAAATTTGGTATTTCTTGATGAAATTTTGAACACTTGACCTTCAAAATTAGAGGTAAGTTACTGGGTAGGGGTTGGGGGTAGGTGTACGAGTAGGGGTGGGAGATAGGATAGGGTTAGGTATTATAAAGCAATACTCCAAACTATGAATAACCCCGGGCAACGCCGGGTACTTCAGCTATTATTTCATATTTGGGGATGCTGTGAAGAAGGTATTTTAAGAGGAAGAAGGAGAGAAAGCTCTGGGATAAAAAAATGTATGAGGGGTAGGTAGGAACCTGCGAGTCCGTATATATGGGGATGAACGTATTAATTCATCCCTCCCACCGCGGTGCAAGAGGTCGAGAGAGTACGCCTCTAAGACCTGAGAAAACATCACCCTATGAACCCGGGAAACCCTGCTAAGTCACCAAACGTAACGTACCATTTGGGGTTACCTATGGCAGAGATTTTGTCTTTATATTTATCTTACTCTATTTCAATCCTTAATTATTACTGGAAGCATCACCATAACCACTTTTAAAATGTTTAATTTCTGTAATAATTATCATGGAATCCATTCTGTCAGAGAGTAAATAAAAAAATTTAATTAAAGTTTTTACGTCAAGTCATAGCAAATCTTACGTCCTAAAGGGGTGTGAACTTTTATCCTATATTAATCATTTGCGAAATTCGAACTGATAATGAATTTTTCCACCATTGTGAATTTTGCATAAACAACATGGGTCTAGAAGAGACCCATATTGTAGGAAGAGAGGAAACACAGAGATCGACAAATCGTTCCATAGCCGGGCTGATGAACTCAAGAACGATTCGTAGGAATGAGCCGTTCTCATGTGACCGTGTCTCATGTCAACCGTGTACAAATGTTGGGCTCGCGTTTGTCGTGTTTCTCGACTATGCATCGGTGCCGAAGGGATCAATGACGCTAGACAATGGCTTTTTTAAACATATTCACATGAAGCATACACTTTATGGCTTGCCATAATTATAAAATAACCTCTAATTGTTTAAAATCTAAGAAACTTCAAGATGCGTAATAACAGATAATTGTTACAACGTTACTATTCTTACAACTGCTGATCTGGCCACTAATCTTTCCCCACCTTCCTCTCCCCCTTCTCTTTCCCCTCCCCTATACCTTCAGTCTCACAACATTTCCCAATTGGGGATGTCATAGTCTCACTGGCTCTAGACGGTTGGGAGCAGTTGAGACTCTTGTGGGGTATTCATGTAAAAAAAAATAATAATAATAATTCCTATTTTTTACAGACATCAAACACACGAACCACAGCGATGGTAACGCTATCTGCATATCCTATATATTTTCCGACTATTACTAATAAAATTATTTTATTCCTATTGTTCTTCTAGATTAGATTATCTCTCTTTATTGACTATTTAAATCATTTCACTTGCCTCGTTTTCTAATTTACATTGTGCAATCGAATCAAAAGTTTTTATAATACTTACACAATAAATAAACTGCTGTTAAGCATTGGTGAGCCTCTTCATTAAACTAAAACACGCTCCTTTGATAAACTCTTATATTAAATATTAATATTCGCAACTATATGAATCAATTAGTGCATAATCTTAATCCGAAGTGATTAAAATTTTTAGTAACCATAAATTTCTAAACAACGTGTGTCTCTGTCCAAAAAATCACATAGTTTAAATTTTGCTGATCTCAACTCTCCATGACTGTGCGTGGGAGCTTCATCTTGGGGATTTCCTCCCACATTCGTTGAAATATTAACAGCTTTCTGGTATGTCGGAATATTTGTTTAAAAAGCAAAGTAAATATTGTACAATCAAGAAGCAATTATAATCCCTTATGAAGATACGAGTTAAGTAATAATTGGTCTTTTGTGAGCATTAAATTGAAGATAGGAGTTATCAATGTTTAATATCTTCCAACCATAGAAAATCTAAATTACCAATGCCAAGTTCTGGATCATGTTCTACTTTATTGATGTATGTACATTGTACATACGTTATCCGGAGAGTGGATTACGTTACAGAAGATATTCATTTATGCACAGGGTGGTATCACGAAATTTCAACAGGTAACAATTAAAGACATTCTCGAAAAAAAGACTCTAGTGAAGTTTTCAAAAGAGGACATTTCTACTTTTCATATTTCTTTTTTTTTTTTTAATTCGAGTATCGCATTAGAGTCCCAACTGTTCCCAACCATCTGGAGCCAGTGAGACTATGGAAACCCCAATTGTAATATGTTGTGAAGTTGAAAGTATAAGGGAGGTGAAGGAGATGGGAAGTAGTACCTCGCTATTTAGATCTGGTCACCAAACACGGCTAATAAGAAATAGTGGTCTTTCACTAGGGCGACACTGAAAGTATCTTCTACTGTGGAACGTAATGCAAATATACTATATATTATTTCAAATAAATTGGGAATCAATACAAATTACTTGGGCACACCAGGATTTGAACCTGCAACCTCCGGATTCGTAGCCTAGGATCATAACCATTCAACCACAGAGACCGTCAAATGTATTACGTAGGTAATCACCCATTTGTATAGGTAGCTATGAACATAGCCAATTAGTCTTTAGGTTACAGTCGGTCAAGCAGATTTCCCATTTAGTGAGCTAATAGCGGTTTCTAGTATGCAGTTTAATATTTATTATAAAGGATCGGTTACACAAAATCATAATCATATAATAAAGGTTGTGGTACTTTTATTTCTATTGATTTTATTTATTCACTACTGTCGCTAGATGGCGGTGCTCCGCAACTCAAACACGAGAAATCTTTCTCTATTGAGTTGGGCATTTATTGTAAAATAAATTAATACTTTTTTGTAATTATCTATTTTATCTGTACTATTAAATATTCTATAAATATTTATATTAAATAAAAAATGGACACAGTAAATATGATGTGAGCGTGTTTCATGGTCCAAAAATCTGTCCATTCGGATCTTAAATTTCTAATACAAAAAAAAATTATTTCATAATCATTTCATGTTGATCAATGGAATAGCAATAAGCAATAAAATAAATAAATGTTTATTCTTATAAACAATAATTATTAATCTAAAACACTCATCCAAATTGAAAAAACCTTCCGAGCAAAGATAAATGTCGCCGGCAGGACTCGAACCCGCACCCTTCTAATGTCCGGTTAGATGCTCTACCGTTGAGCTACGTCGGCTTATCGCAAGCCCGCCAAGTTAATCAATATATACTAGTGTTCCATTCAATAATTACTGTTTTTATTATATTTTCACCTGTAAACAACCAACTTTATTAGTATGAGAGAGGCTTGTAACGGCTAAATCCCTCAAATAGATGGCGTCGAGACAAATTATGTCTTACATTTTATTGGTGAAAATTGCTTTGACTTTGTCAAATATTTATTAATTGATAAACTAAAGTTTTTAAGATAAGATTTTTGTGCATAGCGCAAGGGTATACAATTATTTATTATAAACAATTAATTATTAGCCTGCATAACGAGACAAGCCGACGTACTCAACGGTAGAGCATGACCGGCACATAGAAGGGTGCAGGTTCGAGTCCTGCGGCGACATTTATCTTTGCTTCGGAAGGTTTTTTCAATTTGGATGAGTGTTTAGGATTAATAATTATTGTTTATAAAAATAATAATTGTTACCCTTTGCACTATGCACAAAAATCTTGTCTTAAGTTTTAAAGAACTTTAGTTTATCAATTAATAAATGTTTATTCAATTATGTGGGGAGGTAAGTGCAGTCCCACTAATTCTGTACAAAATATACCTGCAATGGTTATAAAAAAAAATTTGAAATATGTACAAAAGTTTAAAAAATAAATTAATAATAAGATAATAGGTGAACGATACATCAGACATAAAACAAAAATTAAATAAAAAATAAAAAATTTAATAAATTTTTTTTTTTAATTCAAACAAGAAAATAAAGCCTTTAAATTTTGAGGGGCCAGTATGCGTCGATGCTGGAGGCTGGACTGAGGCGGGCCTCCATGATGAGGATATTCCTGGCGCTGTTTATTCTTTCCCTCATTCCATCCACCCTGTATCTTATAAGGCCTGCAAAACCGGAAATTCTCCGTAAACATACTAGAAGCGCTGCAGTATTTAGGGAGGCTAAACATAATGGAAAGGCGTTATTATACTGTACACGAAGTCTTTCCATACTACTCTTTTTACAGTTTGTCCAGAGTTCGAACGTGTACAACGTTGCGCAGAAGGCAAGGAAGAGAGTCGAGAAGAAAGAGCGCTGTATTTTCATTGGCTCTCTTGGGGCTAGAACCAAAAGATACTAAGTCAAAGGTAAACAGTCTCTCATTTTAATCAACGTGGAACGCATTTCTAGTATGTATTATTTATTCTATAACTTCAATTTAACGAAAATATAATAATATTTCTTTTTATATGGGGCTTAAAATGGATAATTATTTAAAAAAATACCTTAAATTTTGAAGGTCCCTAGAGTTTCATAGAACCATTCTGAAAGAGGGTGTTTATGTTGAGAAGATGTAGGTGAAAAATAATCTGATCAAAATATCAGTTTCAAAAACAAAGATTTCACATAACACCATAAAACCTCGGTTCTCTTATTAGAATGAAAAGAAATAGAAAAATATTCGCCACGAATCCGTAATCGATTCGGCGATTGTATAGGAATAAAATTATTTTTGTTAAGTGCAATACTCAATTTGCGAGAAAGCCCAAACATTAGCCTTTTGTTGGAATATTTCGTGACTGAAGTCGGAATGGGGGTGGTGAATTTTGCGTGTTTGCCACCATTAGGGAACTTCCCCCACGTGTGGTGTTTAGAGCCAGTAAAACCTTCACAGAGAAGTGTAACCAATAATCACGTGTGAACTGAGGGCTTCGTTCAGGAAATTAGAAAAAATCTAGTTACCGTCGAATGTTTGCGTTGGAAATTTGCGAATTTAGTAAGGGTGGTTTTGTAAAGTGATTGGTTTCCATGAAAGTATGGTTATATCTACTAAAGCTTTATTGTATGTTGCATAATTTATACCACTATTTGAATTGGCTTGCTTGATAACAAATATGAATTCTTTACTTAAAACAAATCGATTACTTAGTATATCTACTAATCGTGTGATTTAATACTTGAACTGGTTTGATATTCAAATAACCTAGATATTTATATTTGCTCATCGTGCATTCTTCAATGCTTATGTAACGATTTTACAAGAAAATATAAACTAATTTAAAACATCGTATATTTTCGATCTTTAAACCAACTATACTACTTTAAGAAAAACTTCCAAAAAATTGTACATTTCGACCCCTTGGAATAACAAGGTTCCATCTGACAGCAATGTCGTGCGATTATGTGCTCTACAGAATGTAACTTTAAGGAGCATTATCGCGTAGCATTTCCGTGTTAGATGGAACCTTGTTGTTCCAAGGGGTCGATATTTATTGCTGTCTTTAGTTACGTTAAATTGCTGGATCTGAACAGTCTCCTTCTAACAATATTTTTTCTTGATCAGAATACCACAGTAAACAAATTTAGTGCTATGCAACAACCCCTGCGCTGTATTATATTTTTTGTGGTCTTAATAGTGTGTACAAAATAATTCCACTTCTCCTTCACCTTCTCCTCTACCTTCAGCCTCACAATATTCCAAAATAGGGGATGCCAATGTGTCACTGGCTTCAGACAGTTGGGAGCAGTTAGGACTCTTGTGCGATATTCTCATAAAAATACAAATAAAATTACTAAAATTACCTCAAGGCCCATCTAAATTTTATTGGTAAAGTGTGTAGCCTATTTTAAAAAGACATGTTTTTAGACATTCATTAAAAATTTTGAAATTGCATTTTAACCTCAAACAAAATGGAAAAATGTGAACCCAGTACATTGAAAGCTCTCTCCTCAATTTAGCAGCATTCGTACGAGAGGATTCCACCAGTCTGTTCGACGTATCAGACTTAGTTGACCTGAGGGTGAGTTGCCCCTGATTAAGATTATCCCCCACCCAGATATCTGTCAAGTACGATGGTGCCAGCCCGTTCAGTTCCCTATATACCATAAGACCAATATTACTTCTGTATCACTATTATATTACATTATTTATTTAACAAATACGTAAAAGCCCTTAAGGGCACATATAATAAAATAAATATGCAGTCTTATAACATTCCCAAAATAATAAGTTTGCCATAGTTGCTAAGGCATCTTACCTGTAAAATAAAAATTTCATCCGATATTACAAACAAATAAAATTACTTACCACTATCGAATAACTTTCAAACAGATATTTCCTGATCCCGTTCAAGACAACTAAGATGGTTTCATATTTAAATCATCAAGAATAAAACTCCACAAAGAAAATATAAAGAATAGCATGGTAAGGATTACTGGGTTCCAGTCCATGCACTTACTTGCTACTTACAATTTAAAGCGAGAGCGACCCGTCTAGAATAAATCCTGGAAACATACCGTTCGTTGTTATCCTATAAAATCCTTATATTTACCATATTCAAGACGGGGACTGAACAGAGAGGTGCCTTTCTGGTTGTAGCTTGTAGGGAGATTTGTTATAAATATGTACGATGTTGGAAAAATTAGAGAAGCAACTTTCTTGGAAAGTTCTTCTCAATGTTTGAATGTGATCAATTTTAAAAGAGACGAAATAAATGCCAAGTTGATGCATCATTTTTTTCAAGCAGAACCATAGGAATGAAGATAGTTGGAGGGAGGAGATTTTTGATATATTTTTAACATTAATGCTACACAGAAGGCCCTGAGGAAAATAATTTTCTGTGTGGAGGGTCTTTTGGAAGAGAAGAAGGAGTGAACACGGGTCTTGAAGATATCCAATGTGTAGGAGGAAGAAAACATTGTGGCCGACAAATCATTCCACAGCTGTTGAACTTAAGAGCGAGTCGAAGGAACGACCCGTTCTCATGTGACAAATGTCAACCGTCTACAAATGTTAGACGCGCGTTTAGTGTGTTTTCCGACTGCACCATTGCCGAAGGTATCAATGAAATATTGATTATCTCCCATTGAAATACCGGTAAAACAAGTACAGCATTTATACCTGACGCCTGTGCTACAATGATTCATTTATTAATTTATTTATTCTTAAATATAAAAAACAAAAACAAAAACATTAGCCATTCCTCTCTCTAGGACAGTCCTGTGTTGAGACCAGCGGCTTTACAATTTTAGTGAAACGATATACAATAATATATTTTTTTTAAATAACACCAAATTTATTCAGACTATAAACGACCATAAAATCTAAAGAAAATCTTTAAGTTGGGCCGTGCATTTATAGATTACAACTATAATAATTTCATTGTAAATCAAATAACTATCATAAAGTATCTGTATTACAATTAGCCACACTCATAGGGTGACCATATTTTAGTTAACAAGAAGTAGTTAATAAATAATAATAGATAAATAATAATAAGTAAATAAAAATTAGTAAATATTAATAAGTAAATAATTATAAATAAATAATAAATAACAATAAGTAAACAATAGTCAGTAAATAGTAAAAAGCAAATAATAATATATATAACATTAAGTAAACATTAATAAGTACATAGTAAAAAAATAGGTAAATAATGATAAGTAAATAAAATTACCTAAATAGTTTTATAAGTAAATAATGATAGGTAGGAAAAAAATAAAATAATAAGTAAATAGTAATAAGTAAGTAGTAATAAGTAAGTAATTAGAAATAAGTAAGCAATAATTACTAAATAATAATGATAATATCGAGCATGCATAAGGTTTCAACACTGATTACAACATAAGTGAAAACATGGATAAAGCGAAATCACCACTTTCAGCTAATAAAATAACATAGATTTCAATCCGTTTGTTAAGATGGGGAAATCTTTCTGCATAGAATCAAGGGTTTTTACAGGTATTTTGGATCTCTAAACCAGAGTTGGCTGCCAAATTCAACAGTGCGGCGCACTTGCAATTTGTACAGGGTCAGCTGTTGTGTACTATTAAAGTTTCTGCGCTTCTGGCTTCGATGGAGCCCCCGTACCTGAGCTGGTTACTTATAGTTACACCAAGCATATCAATGAACGGCATATGAAATGTGAAAATTGTGATCCATTATAGGTAAGGTTGATTTCAGGTGCTGTAATTTTGTTTATAGTCCACGTTCATTTTGATAGAATATATTTTTTAAGCTAGCTGATGTGTAATCGGAGTTGCTAGGGTTATTATTTTGGGAAAAATTTAATAAGTTATGAATTCTTGCTTGTCATTTGGGTGCCATAATTGATTTGACAGTGAAAGTAATGCCTTGTGACGACTATTACTATTTCTAAACAAATAAACATTGTGTTTGGAAGTTTTAATTTTCCATGTGCTTTTGCTATTTTTGGATTAGTAAATTCGCTACCGGTTTCGACACAACCGTGCCATTGACGAGCGTTCTTTAAACTAACTAATTAAACAAGTACAGAAACAAAATTAGTCACCATTAGGTGAGGGTAGAGGGAGTGGTGATTTGCAGGGGGGGTGGGCGGTGGAAGGAGTCAAAGTTAATAGGAAACATGGTTAGTAAAGGTGATTTACAGGGAGCTATTATCTTGTTTACTAAATTAATTTTAGATTTAATTTTTTTGTTAATTTCTAAAGTTCCTAAGGAGCACAATTTAAAATATCTATCAAGATTTGAATGTTTAAACTGTTTATTATTAAAATATTTTCATTCCAAACATTTTTTTTTCAAAATGTTTCTAAATAATACTTACTTACGAGTATGTTTTCGATTTTGAAAATATTCTACCTATAAAAAACCTTATTTTTTTAAATATGCTATCTGCGGCTAACCAGAGTGGTATATCTATGGGATAACATGGTGGGTTCAATGTTTTTCATATTGATTTTAAAACATTGTATCAACAGTTTTACATATTGGATTTCATTTAAACTAATCTTTAAACCGGTACTAATAAGCACAAACTACTTTTAAACTAAATTTTGAGAAAATAGAGGATAGACAGACAAAAATCCATTATTATAAGTATATGTTGATACATTTGATGCATGTAGTTGTTACGTCGGTCTCGCCAGAAGTATTCGTATATTCTAGTTCATTTCTGAGGTCCGTTAAATGTTTACTCTGTAGAAAATTGTAGATCCTGGTACATCCGGATATTGTTTTTCAATGCACGTTTCTTACTGAAAAGAATTTTCGGCTATTTTATATCCGATTTTCATATTTTATTCCTCTTTTAATATCATAAAATATTTACCCAAAATGATTACTCATTTGAAACTGTTTTATTTTATTTCTGTCATGAAAATGTTCCTTGATAATTGCTGCTTGAGAAAACATGTTTGTATTACATGTATTTGTGCACGCCGATAGTGATTCAAATTGTTTCGAAATAGTTTGAAACGGACTCCTCTCATCTCCATGGTCTCGGGGGGTAAGGCTCTCGACTACGACGGCCTCCATGGTCGAGGGGTAAGGCTCTCGACTACGAATCTGAAGGTCGCGGGTTCAAATCCCGGCGTGCGCAAGTAAATTTTATTTAATTAATTTGTGTTGTTTCACAATTAATTAAATTTAAAAATAATATATAGCATATTTGCGCACGTTCCAGAGTGGAAGATACTCTCAGTATCGCCCTGGTGAAAGATCACCATTCAGAATTGAAACGTTGCTTGAAATGGCTTATAGCCGTGTTTGGTGACCAGATCTGAATAGCCAGGTATTTCCCAACCTTCCTCTCCCCCTTCTCCTTCTCCTCCCCAATACCTTCAGCCTCATAACATTCCCAATTGGGAATGCCATAGTCTCACTGGCTCCACACGGTTGGGAGCAGTTGGGACTCTTGTGCGGTATTCATATAAAAAATAAAAAAAATCCTACGATACGGCAAGCAAGAATTTCTTTAAAATGACTACTGTGCCTATATTTATTTTCGTGAGATTAAATATTGCAGATCAATACTTTATTCAATTCCCCAGTTCTTGTAATGCTGAGATTTATGTACGTGACTTAATACGTGTACCGTAACATTGTTGATTCTTTTTTATTTTTTTTATTTTAGGTCTGATTTTCCTAACCCAACTTTTTCAATATATTTGTATCTTAATTCTGTGAAATATTTTCGCAGAGAGAAATGTACGTATTTTGAAATATTGGTTCTACGAAATTATAAATTCCGCATAATATTAAATAAAACTACGCATTTCCAAAGACGGATTTTATAGTCTCCACTTTGTATTTATTTAAATGTTTCCATTTAATTTACAGCTGGGTATAATAAAATTAATATCAACAGTTTGTCACATAGAAAGCAGTATATACTGAATAAAGTATATACTTGGCAGTTAAGTGAGTTTATTATCTAAAATATAGAATTAGGCAAAATGTTTAGAAAATAAAAATAACTACTACGAGTGAGAACCACACAAGAGTTCAAGTTGCCCTCTACTGTCTGGAGCCAGTGAAACTATGGCATCCCCAATTGGGGTATGTTGTGAGGCTAATAGTATTGAGGAGGGGAAGGAGATGGGGAAGAGGAACGTGGCGAAGTATTTGGCTATACATATCTGGTCACCAAACAAGGCTAAAGCAATTTCAAGCAACGTTTCGATTCCGAGTGATGGTCTTTCACCAGGGCGATACTGATAGTATCCACCACTCTGGAACGTGCATCAAATATACTACATATTATTTTTAATAAACAAATTGTGAAATAACACAATTTAATTAAATAAAATTTACTTGCACAATTCGGGATTTGAACCGGCGGTCTTCGGATTCATAGCTAAGGATCGTAACCACTCAACAACAGAGATCGTCAGATTTAGAAATAAAACCCACTGATTTTATTTTAATATACATTGTAATCGAATAAATATATAAAAATGAGAGAATTCTTACAATCAAGCTAAATGTCCTCAGGTTTGTAAAATGTTAATTTTTTTTTCCGTTGCATATAAAAAAATCTATCTCCGTTATTATTTTTCCTACATTATACAGATATTATCCAATTTAAAATGTATATATAAATTTTAATCCATCACCTTTGCGTAAAAGCCTTAAGTTCGATTCACACTTACCAGCACCGCGCAGTGCAGATACGTAAAGCGGCAGGCACGGCAAAATTAGTTGCTTACATTACCTATGAACACATTCACGCGCGGTGCAATGTGAATACTCCTTTTTGTGGCGTGTCTGCCACTGTATGTACCCGTACATGTGAATAGACCATCAAGCGAACAAATAAATAAATATGGATTATTATTTATTATTAAAATAAAAACACCAAAATTACACATGATATGGTGAATAGACCAAGCCCAACTCAATTCAAGACATGCTTCCATAATTGAATCGCATCAAAGCCACATTATTGAGCAATATTCCGATACCGAATGGTGGCATTAAGTCAAGTCGATACTGAAAGTACCCTGCACCCCGAATGCCGTCAGAAGATTTAATTTATTGCAAAGTGGTCGGCCAGGCCAAGCCTCGCGATGTGTTGTCAAGTCATAAGCACACACTTTATTGTGTCTGTGGTAAAGACCACACCGTAGCAGCTCTGGTTAATAAAGTTACGTGTTACATGAATAACGAACCCCTGATTTGTTATTGATGGGGACCTGAAAATTTCTCGATATTTTTGGCGCATTCGCGTTATTTTTTAGAAAGAACGATAAAATTGTTCAGAAAGGTAGTAGTATTTTGGAACACAAGTGGAACTTACCTATATTTTTGGTTTTCTTTAAATGTTTAAATAAATACAATTAGATTTGTTTCCTTTTTTTTTTAAATACACATTTATTTTAAAATCAAAAAAAATACGATGCGTTTTCAACGTGAAGCTAGCTGCGTTCTATAGACGAGACAAAGAAATATTTAAAACGTATTATGTAATCGTATGTTCATAAATATTTTCTCTTACCTTGATTATAAAACATCCAAAATATCATTTACAACATAACCTCTATTTATACACTTAAATATATTCTAAAATCTAACATCCTTATGACATCTATGGTCTGATGTAAATTTTATTTCAATTGTGGTTTTCTTTCTCCATTTTTATGATTGTTTACATATTAGCATTAAATTTACTTTATAATTTTTAAAACTGCTGTTATATTGATGAATGTGTTATTTAACTTTGTAAAATAATTTATGTCTCCAAATCTGTCTCGACACAGGAATTTTCCAGTGAGAGAGACATCGATCAATTCCTTACGCGTTATGTATGCGAAATTTTCAGGTGTCTAGTTATTGGTAGTTTTTTGTATTTTGAGACGATTATGGATAGGAACTTCTAATTTTGGTGGAAACAGTCGGAAACGGCCAGAGAAAACATAGCATAACCAAGAGAATCAAATACTTGAGACGAAACGTGAATATGTGAATAAAACAAGGAATATGTGCCAAGACAAAGTTGTGTGTCTATTATCCCTCTGTCTAGTCAAGTCTGCCTAACCCTCCGGGGAAACGGTGTGGCGGTTAGTTAGTTAGTTTACTTTCTACAAGTAGTTTCTCTGGGTGCCCCAAACTCCATTATATCATATTTGATGACCACCAAATTGTCAGAACCATTTTTATTATTTGATATTAAAACATTTCCCATTAAACTTCGATTCTCGGCTGTTGAAGTCTTTGATCGAATGGTGGCCAGCTGACAAATATAACAGCATGACCTTTAATCCCCCACAATTTAATAAAGTGGTGAAACTGGACGAGAATCGGAACTTAAGGAGAAACGGACGACTTTTTTTTGCACCGCATTACAGTATTCATAAAAGCAAATCTTGCGACTGCACAAATAGGTTTGTATGTCTACACGTGCATGTTAATCTTTATCAATGTGTTTCTATAATACGAATACGACCACAAAATAAACAATATATCTTCGATTTACGTAACGAAATTCAAGAACCTATTTAACATATAAAACCAACATAATATGTTAAATGTATTCTTTCTACTATTAATATTGTAATGCATTGGATTGCGGTGTCATGCGGGAATGCGGGAGAAGGTGCGGAGGAAGGTTAGGTAGGAGAAATTGCGGGAGACAGTGTGTGTGTGTGTGTGTTTACCCTGAGAGAGGTTTTCTTCCAGGGAGCTCGGCTCGGGACCTACGACTAGCTCACCATCGGCAGGCCTCGGAGCTCTTCTTCAGGATCGTGAATCGACAGGCAGTCTTATAATTGGGGATTGTGACTCGAGACTTTATCAATTAAACACTCAGATGCTTTCAGAACTCAGTAGTTTACTCGGTAAAAGGGCACAGACATAGTAAGATTACACAAAGGGAACAGGCTAACCTAAATATTACAAATAATGTTACGGGTAATCTCTGATTCTCTCTCTGAAATATTCTACGAACGGCATTGTTAAAGGTGACTTGAAATACAATTACAACACAATGAAATGGGGATAAGCAAGATACAGCTCACGGTTGGGAATGATGGTGCTCGAACATGGTGAAGTCGGACGCCGATCGCGTGTCCGGGTAGTACTCCATCGCCAAGTCCACAGAGAGAAAAGGATGTTGCCGAGGCCGGGTGCGAGGAGAGAATCCCGCGTCGAGAGCGCGCGGGGAGGATGTTCCCAAGGCCAGGTCCACGGAGAGAATGAATGCGTTGAGAGCGCGCGGGCGGAACTGGGGCCGCGTATGAGTGATGTCTATTTTTGTCGCTAGGGGTGCTAACCTAACGAGTGGCTAGTATTTATGGGGTATTTGCGTTATGTAACACATTCCCCCATGTCACGAAAAAAGCGCCGTGGTAATGAAGCTGTAGGACTAAAAAATCCTCTAAAATGCACCGTTGTTACAAGGTTGAGAAAGCAGAGAGAGAGAGGGGTCTAGCTATCTTATAAACTAGAGATAGGTGAATTACATAGAATGTGAGTGATGGGCAAACATACATGATTATGCACAAAGATCAACAAAATAATACATAGTTATGCAGAACAGTGATAACAATACATGGTTATGTTGAATAGAAGCAAAAATACATGGTTATGTTGAATAGAAGCAAGAAAAAAAAAATGGCTCTATGGTTTATCATTGGTCTGTAAGCTAAGTTTCGGAGTGGTTTTGCGTTGTGGAGCGACGTGGGTTATTCACTGGTTTTATGTTATGACCTCACTGTAACCTGACCCTTTCGAGATAACACTCGGGTCAAGTAAAAACAAAAGTTCGGTGGAGTTTCAAAGAAGTTGGCGGAGAGTTATCATCACAGAGGTTTGGAGAAATAAACAGCAGAAAATGGTTTGTGGTTTGCGAGATGAGCCAGAGAGGATTCCTTATGCCAGGTGGCGAGGCAGGAATATGGTTGATGATGTTCCAAGGTGATGTGGTTGTATATGGTGAATATTGCGCGGCGGCAATGTTGGTAAGTCTTGACAGTTATGGTGTGCAAGGTAAGGGTTGTGTCCATGTCTAGCATGACAAAAGACGACGGCTGGCTTCTGGTATGAACTGGAACGTGTCTTGGTAGTGATAATGTATGCAAGACAATGATGAGTCTATGTCTAGCGTGACAAAAGACGGCAGCTGGCTATTGATGAACTGGAACGTGCCTAGGACTGACATGTCCAAAAGGTTGTTTTGAAAGTGTCTATGTATTATGAGACAACTTGGTTCGCAACTACACGTACGACTCCAGCTTGATTATGGTAGGCAGGGTCGGGTGTTTTTATGTTTGTGGTTGAAGATGATGAACCTCCGTGACAGTTTGTGGTGATGGGGTGAAGTTCTGCTAGGCTGGTGATGAAGAAGGCTGCTGGGCTGATGATGAAGAAGGCTGCTGGGCTTCTTTTTAGTCCAGGGGGAAATTATTATTAAAACAAAATTCTTGAAGTTTACCTGCCTGGTAGACCAATGATGCAAAAGTTTGGAGAGAAACAAGTGTGTTGTAAGAGAGAAAAAGAACGTAGGTTAACCGCGTTTAGAGAATTCCAGAGAGAGAGAGAACGAACAAAAAGGAAATAAACAACTGAGCTGAGAGTCTTAAATTATATACAAATACCAGTATTCAGCATCAAAGGTGACAATATATAGTCCATTCAGTGCAGTAGCACTGAATACATATCCACTGATACAAGAACTGAGGTTTGTACATAGTTACACATATCTTACTTGAAAGCAATTGACCCTTTGTGGTCAATGTAATCGCTGAGGTGGTGACAATATATTACTATCAAGGTAAGATATTTTGAGGGTGAAGTTGAGAAAATAATTCATGGATGAGGTTTGACCTATTTGACAGACGTTATGCTGAGAGCGTAACGTACAATTTCCAAATACATGAATAATTTTTTCACTTGGGTGACAAGGAAATTGAGTACAGAAATCTGCTGTGATCTGGCTATAGTCCAGGTTCAACCTCTGGGGAGAATGAAGGAAAGTAAATAGCCGAGTTCTGGACTCATTACATTTTGTACAAATGAATGATGATTACAGAATACACAGTTATACAGAACTAGTCTTTCGCGTGTATTTGGCGAAAGGCTAGGGGTCGTTTTAATCTTCTACACGTTTGTGGGAAAATGACAGACCCTTGTTCAAATTTCACAAACCTAGGAGTTTTCTTATTCGTTTCCTAGACAACGAGTTACAAGTTTTTACAAATATCACAAAATATCAAACATTTAGTTCGATAGACAACAAATGTGGCTAACTTTATTTCAAGAAAAGCCAAAAGATATTATGTCGTTCGCACGAATCACGGTGAGTTTTATAACGTCTTCACGTATCATGGTGAGTTTTATTACGTCTTCACGTATCGCGCAAAATTGAACGATTTGCAAGGGTTGCCCAGTATTGAAAAGACGGTAAAAAAAATTAGGAATTTATGACAAATTACTGAAACAAATTTACCTAAATGTCAACATAGTTGACAACAAGAGTAATTATGACGACTCCTCGTATCATGGTAGATATTTTAACGTTCACACGTATCATGTAATACAACAATTACGTTCAAAAGGTACCCATTTCAATACAGACGGCGAGGTTAACATTAATACCATATATTTAATGATTGAATTAACAGTCCTTAACACGGCGTAAAATGTACATTTTAAATAATACAAAAACAAGTACAAAAGAGACCTAAATGGTTTTAAAAAACTCTAATTGTAACGAGGGGAGCAAAGTGATGGTAAAATATTTACTTACACAGAGCAAGGTATTTTGCAGAAGAGACCGAATTGGTTTTACTTACTCTTTTGCCAGAGAGTTACTGTGATGACTTAGTTATAGGGCTAAGTTTACGCAGCACAAAATGAATTAGGGACAATACAAAACATGAACCTAACAAGGAACATATCACCATGGCTTATCCAAGACCACTTTAGGTTTTACATACTTGGAATAACAAGGCAATAGTTATACAAAGTAATTGTCATTAGTGAGGGGAACCGATCTTAAGATTGTTCATTATGCCAATGACGTTTTTCAGAATTGACGTGTCAGTGTCGAGTTCTGAAAAAATGGGAAAATAAAAGAGCAATTTGGGTGAGCGCCATTCAATTTTGGAAAAATTGAAAAAACAAAACATTTACCCGTTATAACTTTCGTTCAACAGGTGTGATTTTCGAGTCAGAATGTTGATACCACAGCGGGAATTTATACTTGCATTTGACTGAAAATCCTAACCAGAGTTTGGTTACTGTAATTGGGTGCGTAACAAAAGTCAATGACTTTTGTACGTATGTACTCTCGAGGAGTGAGATATTTGAACAAACAAAAGTGACAAAAGGTTGCACAAGAAAAGACAAACACAGAGATGAATTGAATATTTACACATGACATGATGGGACGGAACTGTTGTTAAAGTAAGAGGGTAGAGCAACACCTCTGGGTACGCGTTTTCCAGAAATAATTACCGACAACAAAGGTGATTTCCTTATTTTGAAGTCATGAGTTTCAAAAAAAAGGAAAAAGGTGTCCGTCAAGAGTGAAAATGAAGAATGAAAACAGAGATTGAAAACAAAACAGACGATTGATTATATACAATTGTGTTACAAGAGGAAAGTGTTACATCTGACACTAATGTAACTTTCCAAAAATGTAAGGTTTTCTTACATGTTAAATAGTGAATGTTTCTGCGACATTCGCAACATGTGGCAATTGTTGATTTTGCCAACAGGGTATGGATGAGTCAACATGGGATATGGTTTCTATTGTTTCCATATTTCCAGCTTTAACGATGTCCTTCATGTTGTATTTGACATAAATGTCAGATGGAGCGTATACTGAATCTGAGATTCTTCTCAGTCCAGTTTCCAAACGTAATCTTCGAGGGTAGACAGAGGTTTGTAATTGTGGAGTGGTTGACTTTCCATTCTGATGAAATTGGTCGTAGTTTATATTTAATTCCTCTGTGACCGAGATGGTATTCTTGTATTCTTGAGGAATGATTTCTCCTTCACCGGGCTGCATGGAATTGAAGGGCTGGGCCTTGATGTATTTTGTGTTGAAAAGCTGTGCGTATTTTATTAAAGCTTTCTTGGTTTTGTTTTGTGGAGACAGGTTTCTGTCGCGCAATGCTTGAAGAATTGTGTCTTTGTTTGATTGGTGTATGTTGGCGATGATACCCAAGGCAGGTGTGGTTTCCATTTTGAAAATAAAAATTTAAAAAAAGGAGAGAGAAAGAGAAAAAAAAAAAATTTGAGACTTAGAAAAAAGTTGAGAACCTCTGATTTTTCTAAGTGTTTGAAATTTAACAAAAATTGGCCAGGGATTTGTTTAGGGGGATGATATTTTAAATTTCACTATTCACTTTTGTAACTTTTACTTAAAACTTGAAAAAATTTTGCCAAGATTCTAGTTTAGAAACGGTAATTTTTAAAATCACTTAACACTTGTTGAAACTTGAGGTTAATTGACACTAGGCCCGTAATTGGATTTAGGGAACCGGTAATTGACAATCACTTCCTTGTTTATTGGTTTTTATAAAAGAGAAACTCGAAAAGAGATAAAAATTCGTCATTAATTATTTGAAGTTTATTTTCTTAGAAACACTGGCGTAATAGTTTTAACTTATAAATTTAAAGTGCCACTTGATTTAATTGTCTTGGGCTTATTTTATTATTATAGTCACTGTCAGAGGGTTTTTATTCACTTAATAAGGTATCACAATACATTATGTAAACACAATGTTACATATTTGCGTGCATTACTTGAGGAAATTGAAGTAGGTAATCCTTGTTGTAAATTTAGTTGTACCTGCTGTTTATTGGACAAAAGGTCTTAAAGGTGAAGTTTGTGATCTTATTTATCGAAAATAATTTAATTGTTGAAAAGCCGATAGCAACGTAAGGGACGGCGCGAGTTGTTTGTTTATGGAATTGTCAAAAAAAAATCAGCTGACTTGATCCAAGTAATTTAAAAGAGACAAAAAGGTACTGTGAAGTTGCTTATTCTGTTAATTTGCAAGTTGGTATAGATTCAATCTTGCCAACTTGACATTGATACGACGCGCCGCGTCTGGAGATTGTTTATAACGAACTTCAAACGAGTTTGGTTGAAAAAAGAATTCGGCCGAATATTCCAGAATTCTGCCGCGCTTCGTCGAACGTTCCCGATGTGCGATTGTTGCGTCACGTGATATGAAATGTTCTAGAACGTTTTGGCGCGTCCTTTAACGGTTTCGGTCAAGCGTCTCGAAATTGTTTCTAGAACAATCTGGCGCGTTTTTTAACGGTTTTTGAACATGGTTAGAAATGATTCTAGAAAAATTGCTGTGGGAACAAATTTACAGGGAGAAGATATAATACAATATGAGACATTTACACCAATTCTGAAAGCATCCTATGAGCAGGAACTATGTTTGCAACGAGAATAATTGCGGCAAGTTTAATTTATGGAGTCTGTTCCAATTCCCAAAGAAAGTACCAACGTTGCGGCGCCAGTGTAATGCAATAATTTGCAATACTATGACAAATGAAACACTCAGATGCTTTCAGAACTCAGTAGTTTACTCGGTAAAAAGGGCACAGACATAGTAAGATTACACAAAGGGAACAGGCTAACCTAAATATTACAAATAATGTTACGGGTAATCTCTGATTCTCTCTCTGAAATATTCTACGAACGGCATTGTTAAATGTGACTTGAAATACAATTACAACACAATGAAATGGGGATAAGCAAGATACAGCTCACGGTTGGGAATGATGGTGCTCGAACATGGTGAAGTCGGACGCCGATCGCGTGTCCGGGTAGTACTCCATCGCCAAGTCCACAGAGAGAAAGGATGTTGCCGAGGCCGGGTGCGAGGAGAGAATCCCGCGTCGAGAGCGCGCGGGGAGGATGTTCCCAAGGCCAGGTCCACGGAGAGAATGAATGCGTTGAGAGCGCGCGGGCGGAACCGGGGCCGCGTATGAGTGATGTCTATTTTTGTCGCTAGGGGTGCTAACCTAACGAGTGGCTAGTATTTATGGGGTATTTGCGTTATGTAACAATATATTACTCAGTGGTATTATTTTGAATGCTAAATATTACATACATTAATTTAAAGGCCTTAACTGCATTCTTTATTAGTCATTGGAAAATTGGCGCAGAAATTCACGCGTTATGCAAGTGCTTATTACTTGTGTATAATATATCCTTGTTTATTGTTTTTAATTTGTAAACTTTGTAAACATAGTAATCATTGTAAACTTCATAAACTTTGTAAATATTATAAACTTTGTAAACATTGTAAACTTTGTAAACTTTGTAAACTTTGTAAACTTTGTAGACTTTGTAAACTTTGTAAACTTTGTAAACTTTGTAAACTTTGTAAACTTTATAAGCTTTGTAAACTTTGTAAACTTTGTGAACTTTGTAAACTTTATAAACTCTGTTAACTGTAAACTGTAAACTTTGTAAACTTTGTAAACTTTATAAGCTTTGTAAGCTTTGTAAACTTTGTGAACTTTGTAAACTTTTTAAACTCTGTTAACTGTAAACTGTTAACTTTGCCTGCCCTTAACATATGTTTTCCTAGTGAGGCAGGCGCAGTACCATAACCCTTTTAATACATAGAGATTGTATAGATCTATAAATAAATAAAAAAACTTGTTTATTTTTACATAAGTTTGTACATTTCTTTATTTGCATTAATTACCTATTTTTGTACTGCATCACATATATTCGTAATGAATAATTTGTTATTTCTCGTTAAAATATGTAAAAAAAATTACCATCACTTATGAATGTATTATAAATGTCTCATGTCTTTAGTGACCCTCTTCTACATATTAATTACCTCATTTTTAATATCTGTACTGCATTATGTGTATGTGAAATGTATAAATTAATTTTTTTATAAAATTTGTAAAAATGTATTAACCATATTTTGTATTGTAAAATTATCTTATCCAAAATGAGTATTTTTAACTCATTGTGTAAGGATTATTGTATTGCAGAATATAAAACAGTAAAACAAGCAAGAGACACAAACGACGTGAAAAAAGTACAAGGAAAAATCGACTACACCACATCCATATAAAATAATAAATTGACTTCCTGCTGCTTTCTTTTATTACCAAGACGATTATGCCCACGCAACTCCACAATAGCTTACCAGAGTTTGATTACTTTAAATCGAGCAACGCCGGGTATTTATAGTAGTTATGTAATAAACAAAGAATTAGGATAAGAGAGATAATAAAAAAATCTTATAAAGATTCTTATAAAAATAAAACTGTAGGTACTACGCAGTGGCGTACAGTCCATAGAAGTAGAAAAGCTGCATCTTCCCTAAATAAACCTAAACAGTAAAAAAAAAATACTATTGATATTTACTTTTTTTTCATCTATTATTAATTTTTATTATTCACTTATTAATGTTTACTGATTAGTATTTACTTATTATTATTTACCTATTATTATTTACTCACTACTTCTTATTAACAAAATTTGTATCTTATTATGTATAAACAGGTACAAAAACATACTTACCTGGCAGGTCACTCCAGATTAAGAGGAACGGCTTCGCGGCCTGTTTCATACAAAACTTAATTTTGAATTCGAGGCCAAAATACTGGCATAAGCCTAATGATCTATTTTTCATCAAAAAGTAGAGTAAATATCTAGTACGGATTAGAAGTAATTTTTTTTTATTTCTCTTTTACATTATGAAATACAGGTCATTAAAGGAATGATTTTTCGCGATTTTAGAGCCACTTTTAATAATTATTTGAGGACTAACGGTGATTTCAAAAAAAAAATTTACCTCGTCTACCTCGAAAATATAATAAAACGCAAAGTAAAAAAATTAAAAAATATATGTGAAAATAAGCATTATGGCGATCTTTAAATTAAGTTAAAAACGGAAAAAATTACGTTGGAATACAAATTTGTGGTACATAATTTAATATATCGACCCGAAAAAACGTTATTACACATGTTAATTTACAAAAATATTTAAGAAGGCTTTGACTGTCCAACTAGGAACAAATCCCGTTTTAGGAGTGTTTATTGTTTTAAATGATTTGATTTGTTTTTATATATATATATATATTATTATGTACGTAATCATGTTTTCATAACCAATATGATTTTTTTTTAAATACATTAAACCCGGAAATAATTTTCTGAATTACCTCTTAAATTATGGAAATCGATTTTTTTTTTTAATGGCATGTACTTCATAATTTAAAACAAAATACTGCTCATCCATACTAGATATTTACTAAACCTTTAATTTTAAAAAAATGCGTATCATTCTATTTGGATAGGTATTTTGGCATCAAATCCTTAATTACGTTAAGTATGAAACAGGCAGCGCAGCCGTTCCTCTTAACACATTATACTACAAAGTTTTAGCTTGAGAAGATATAATTTTGCATGCAGAGGACAAAATATTATAAAACACATCGGATGATATTGTGTTAATAATTAAATCTTATTTGTAATTTATATTTTTATATTTATTAGAACGTTACTGGCAAGAGACATGTTTTTGTTTTTTGATATATTAATGTTTATTTTTTCGAATTTAGGACCGGATTTACAGATGACCAAAAAATCTTTAAAAAAATCTACCCGGTTTACCTGAAATTTTCGATAATAATTATTTATATTGATTTATAACTAACTGACGTGTACCCGGCCTGGATCGGGTTTTTTTTTAATATAGTTGTAAAGCCGTGAAATCTTGCTTGTCGTTTGGGTGCTATACTTGATTTGATAGATAATGTAATGCCTTGTGACAACTATTAGTATCTCTAAACAAAGAAACATCCATTTGAAAATTTTATTTCTTTGCAAACATTTATTTTTTCAAAACATATCTAAATAATGAAGTTTTTAAGTAGGTACCTACTCGTGTTTTCCATTATGAAAATATTCTACCCAAAAAAACCTGCTTCTTTTGAGTATGCAATCTGTGGCTAACCAGAGTGTTACATCTATGAGATAACCTAAACAAAACATGACGGCTTAAATGTTTTTCATACTAATTTTAAAACGTTATAGCAACAGTTTTACATATTGGATTTCATTCAAACTACTCTTTAAACGTTTCCTGCCCTAATAAAAACAAACTGTGCTATTTTCAGTGAAACTGTTGAAGTGATTTTTGAGAAAATCAAGAACAGACACACAGACAAATTATTTTTTAACTAAGAAGATGTCGCCGACTATGAAAAGTTTATTGTAATATGCACTTTATTAGACATGTATTTTAGGTGCAAACTTATTTATAATAAAATTGTATAAATATAAGGATCATTCAAATTAATATAATCCACACACGCACACTATTTTAACATAATTTTAAGTTCATCTTTATATATCGATAATCTAGTACAAAAGCATAACAAGCGTTTTTTTTAAGATTGGTTTTTATTCCGTATTTTTTCACATGTTGGCTGACAATATCTAAAATTCCACATTTTGTTTAATGTAACATTGTTTCTTTAGAATTTTAATAAAATTCACAAGCTATACTTAGATTATCAGAAAACATGTTCTTTTTCAATATCTAAGTATCCTCTCTTATCACCTTCATCTTACATCAATTTTTACTCAATAATCGATGTTATTAAAAATATATATTTTGCGCTTACAGTTCACTTGCACCGCTCTATCAACATATTTTATATTCAATATCTTCCAATGTTTTTTCAATTCCTCAAATACAACAATATTTTTTCTTTTCGTACAACCAATGGAAATTTCATATCCTCATTGATTAATTTAAACAAAATACGGAAATGAATACATACAAATTGAATATAATATTATTGTGTAATGTATATTCAAAGTGGATGTAGAAATATGAATAATATGGGAATTTATTTGAAGATACGCACCTCCATAAATCACAGATACGCGATATGCCTGTTTTACCCCTACGCGTATTTATTAGCTCCCCAAATAATTTGTGGTATCGCCTTTCGATCCTCGCTACAAGTACAAATAATACATTGTACATTATTTGCTTTTACCATTGACATGGATAAAACTGGATTGGACTTTAACGCCAAATAAATTAGTCAGAATGAGGTTGTCTCCTACAACGATATTCCATGTTATTTATGGACGTATTCATTAGAACATGTTGAGGACAACATGTTTACAATTTTTAAAAAATACATATAATGTAACCCGTCAAAAAAGTGATAATCTCACTGGCCGGCCGATGAGCACGTGGCGGCATAGTTCATAAAATGACTGGCTCGGCCATAGATATCATAGACGCGGCAGTATGCGGCCCTGCCACTCGATTTGTGAATTGTACTAAATTGTAATTAGTGACGTCACCAGCTGTCGTTTTGCACAAAGTTCACTTTGAAAGTTCTTAAGGTCATCATTTTCGCAGATATCGAAAAAAAAATTTACTGTCGTTCTTTTAGTCTTTAAATACTAAACATATTTATTAAAAAAAGGTGTTTATTAACCTGCCGATTCCAGTTGTTCCGTATTGGGAACCAAATGACGGTACTCACAATACCCGTTCTATCTCCCTTTCTCTTAAGGTAATACACGTGTTTTAGAAAGAGAGAACACCAGATCTCAATTTACATCATATTTTAATAGTAGTCTTAAACCGTTAAATAATCATCATCATCACTTCGAAAACGTTTTCCTAGAGTGATAAAGCCACTAAGTTTCATCCGAGTTTTAACTCACTTCTTGACCCATGGAATAAAATTTACGTCATTATGTTTCGACAGATAAATTGATATTTAAACTTGCCGTTAAACCGATTTTATACATGTAATGTAATCGTTTAATCTTCTCTACAAAACTTTTGTATTTTTATTTGATCATTGATATTGTATGAAATTTGGTTTTCTTGTACTTTTATGTTGAACTTGTATACCTTTATACAAAATTTTGTATATGTATCCCTGTCTGTAATTTTGTGTTCTGTTATTTCTACTTCAGTTTTGTGTCTTATTGTATCACTTGTGTTTTATAAAATTTTATCTTGTTCAAAAATGAGTTTTATTACTTACGGAATTGCTATGTAGCAAAACAAAATATTTTAAAAAGGTTCACAGCGTTGGCTGAAAAGTCATTGTTTCGGTCCTATTCTACTATAAAAAGCTAAGCAAATTTTAATATGCCAGAGCTAACCGTTCGCTGCTTTAAAAAAAAGGTATATGTAATTAAGGTGCATTCTCACAATCAATAATTCTGTCTCTGAAATAGTTAAGTTAGATCATATCATGATAGAGTGCTCCAATATACAATTTTAAATGCACTTTTTTTTAATCCTGATAAGATATTTTATAATTCCAATTAACGAGTTAACTTTGACTAACAATTTATTGCAATAGAATACATTTTGAAAGTAATCACTCTACAGCAAACTTTAACGATTTTGATGTGTAAAAAATGGACTTTAAGAGGAACGGCTGCGCGGCCTGTTTCATACACAACTTATAATTGGATTTGAGGCCAAAATACTCGCCTAAACTACCGATTGATTTTTTTTTTCATCGAAGTATGGCAAATGCCTAGTACGGATTAGAAGTATAAAAGTTTTACCCCATCTACTAAGAAAAAAATGATGAAATATTAAATAAAAATCAAAATAAGTGATAAAATAGGCGCTACGATGGACTAAAATTTAATTTAAAAACTTAGTAAAATTTAGTTGGAATACAAATTTGCCGTACATAAATTAAAATACGGACCCAAAAAAGCGTTTCTTTTTTTAAAATTTCTATTTTATATAATCACATATGAAAATAAAAAAAACTAAACAAAAAATACCACAAACCGGCAAATAATTTTCAAAGTTGCCTCTAAAATCATGAAAAATTTATTTCTTTAATATCCTATATTTCATAATTTAACACAAAAAAAAACTTCTAATTCGTTCTAGAAATTTACTGTACTCTTAAATTTAAAAAAAAGATCATGCGGCTTGGGTGAGTATTTTGGCCTCAAATTAAAAATTAAGTTTTGTATGAAACAGGGCGCGCAGTCATTCCTCTTAAGTTCGACCGCAATTCTAATTTCAATGTTTTTAATTTCACTATATAGCATAATTTTCAATTATTTTAAAATTAATTTATTAAAACAGTGGATTAAACAATGTAATTTATTACTATACTTCAATTACATAAAGCCATGATTAACTTTTGACCTAACTAAAACGTCACAATTTCTGCAAATAGCATACTGAGGCTACTGTTTTGTCTAGATACAATGAAAACATCTCGATATGTTCCCTACGAACTAACTAACTAACTAACTAACCATCACGCCGTTTCACCGCAGGGGTAGGCAGAGAGGACGGACCGTCAAACAACTCGATCTTGGAATATACTTCTTCGTTCATGCACATTCATACATCGTCTCATACTTTCTTATCTGTTATTCCGACTTCTGATATGGCCATATCTTCCTCGGGCGTCCATTTTTTTCCATTTACATTCGCCTCATATATTCTCCTTACACTCATTTCTTCGTTCTTTCGCTCTACATGCCCAAACTATGTAAACGTCCCTTTCTTAATCTCATTACGCTTACATCAGACATTCATTCTTTACAAATCTCAACATTTTCTACACGATCATACATGATTTTATAACACATTCGCCTCAGAGATCTCATTTATACTACTCATTTATACTACAGTCTACTTTTCTCCTTCCTCTGTCAGCTCCATGCCTCACAGCCGTACATCAGGGTTGGTATCAGTACTTCATTGTGGACTGCTAACTTTCCTTCCTTAGATACATTTTTGTTAGCGCCAACCACGTTCACGCCTCCGTTAATGGAGTTTCCTACATTCACTTTCGATATCCCTAACAGTCTTTTCATTTCTCGTAAACATGCTGTCCAACAATACAAACTCATCGACCTGTTCCAAGTATTCATCATTCACCCTACTATAGTGATTTCAAAAATATATCGATAATTCTAACAAATCATTGGCTAGCGTCCATCGATTTTCCATCTTAAAATGATTCATTTATCCAATCCAGTTTCTAAAATGATCAATTTTCCATTCATGAATGTTGCGTTCACTGCCTCTGTGCAGAGCTCATCTTGTATATATTTTTCCTACCACCCCGCATATAATTCCTCTTGTGTAGGAAGCGGTATGAATAGGGTCGGGTACGGATATGCTTATCGACATTTGAAAGTCCTTGGCAATTTTCCAGTGTCTGTTATCTGATCACGCCATGTTTGGTGGCAATCTGTTCCAGGAATCAGAATTATGTTAATTCGTCCATGTAAATTCAGATCTTTCCTAAATGGATTTCTTTATCGTTTTTAATATGTCGTATAATGTTTTGTTCGTCCTTGCTGCTGCGAAAACGCTGGGGATTTTCTATTTAATTCAATAGCAAGTTTGTAAAAAACGATAGCAGAGAATCTGTAAGGAATCTTCCGAGCTACAAAGTTGTTTCCATCGATATATAGTCTGACATTTAAAGTGACAAAAATTGAGGCGCTGCGATTGTTTGAAAGTAAATGTCAAAACAAAGATGGCTCATAGGAAAATCAAGTGCATATTTTTTACTTTAACCAAACGGTGTTCAAAAATCAGTGGTACTTTCTAAAAGGAGATGTTTCCAGATGTGAATTATTTTATTGAGTCATTTTATTCTTCCTCTATCATATAAAGAAGAATATCCTGAGCAGGCGGTGTGTGTTTGTTTTGTATACACACCTACGTTTTATTCCGAGCTTGATGACATTTTTCACACTTGACCTTCAAACAAGGGAAAGGTCACCGTCTATATGAGATTTCCAAAACCAGCCCCATCCCCCTTTTCCTACCCCTTAGAGCAGAATGCTGGTATTTCTGAGTGAAATTTCGCCTACTTGACGTTCAAAATAAAAGGACAATTACTGGGTAGGGGTAGGTGTAGGGTTAACACATCACCTTTTCTCCAAAGTGTACATGACCCAGAGCAACGCCGGGTACTTCAGTTAGTTATTAATGAAATACTTCTTATTAATTTTTTTTTTATTATTTAACGCTTTGCAAGGAAGAAAAATAAATGAAAAGCTGATTTTTGTATATTGTGCGAAACGAAAAAGATAAATAAAAAAAAATTAAATTCAAAAATCAAAATATGAAATGAAATGAAAATGTTAAAAAACGAAAATTGTCCTTTGGACGTTAGTCTTTGAATACTAATAAACTGCCAAACTCGAATGTCAAGTATATTAAGAATGGTTATAATTGTTTAAAAATTGTCATAAATATACAACAATGTTTTTTTAAAGGGGTATGAATTGAATAATATTTGTTAACGGACCAACATACATATAATTCTACAGTTCGTTTGTAACTAAGTTGGCCACTAGCTCCCTAGCCCTAAATTCTGCTAAATGGCACTGAAATACATTTCTCTCGTTCCACTGTTTATTGGTTTAATCATAATAAATAAATTGAAACTATTAATAAATGATTAAAATAAAAATAGTGATCGACTTTTATTTTACTTTGATTTTTATAAACCGACAACAAAATGTCAAAGACTTTGGTGTTATCATTGTAAAACTATTTAGTAGTTAAAAAAAAAACACATCTACAATTAAATGCCAAGCTGTAGAATTCTCTTTTATTATTCACCGCATCGGAGATTAGCTATCACCAAGACTAGCCAATTTAAAAACTCGTCATAAAAGTGTAATATTTTTATAATTCCTGTTTTTTTTTTGTAGTTCAATATTCGTTTAACTACCAATTCTAGTTGTTCCGTATTGGGAACCAAATGATGGTCCTCATAATATCAGTTCTATCTCCTTTTCTCTTATGGTCCGACATGTGTTTTATAAAGAGGGAACACCAGATCCACACTTTACATCATATTTTGATAGTAGACTTAAAAAGTTAATAAAATCTGAAAATGTTCTTAGGGAAAGAATAAGAGCTGCTCAAAAAGGAGTTCAAAAAATAAATCGAAAACTCAAATGGTAAATCAGTCGTTTTAAAAAAATATATGGACAATGCAGAATATAACTGTAATTTTCGAAATCTTTTTTGGCGACCTCATTGTTACTTCTCATAATGATACAATAATGGCCAAGATTCAATGCTTCTTTTTAATATTTAAGAAGATTTATATCTGTTTGACAGTTACGTATCTAAGGCATGATAACATACATAAGTACAAATTTTAATTCAGCTACTAACTGTTCGCCTTTGTAGCAAATTATATTGAATTATACATAGACAATGTTATTGCTGAATTTGACAATAATTTTTTTTTATAGTATGTATTTCGTATTACATGTACTTTGTGAATACGATCTACCTGCTATATGTTTTACACCTGTCACTGTTATAATTCAAAATGGATCATAAAATCTGTAAAAGCTCCTAAAGGCGTATACAATATAAAAAAAATAGTAAATAAATGATGATCGACAATTCGACAGTTTGGTTGTAAACATCTTCTAATTTGAACACTAGTTTCCTTGCTTGATATGACAAATTTCGGCATTATACGAAGGAATTCTTAAATCACGTTATTTTGCAGTTGTGCCTGGATTCATTTTTCTAAACGAACGCAATACAATAACGCTTAAAAGTTATCGGCTCCCACCATATTGCAGCGCTTTTGTGATGTTTCCCAAATGCTGTAACAAGCTTAACCTCCCTCCCTAAGCGGGAAACTCTTGTCTTAGGAAAACACTCAACAAGTGCAACCAGCCATACTTAGAGCATCATTTAAAACGAATGGTCCATTCAAAGGAGCATGCATTCAACAAAAGCTTTGTCTATATTGCCCCGTTGTCCGTGCGGGTGAGAACACATAATTTGTCGCCGGTTGGCAATTTTAGTATAAGAATTGTCGCATGCGAAAAAGGGCACTCGTAATATGGATAAATGAATTGGTATTAATTGTTTTTGCTTTTATTTCATAGAACTCCATTTAATTTTTCTTTTAAATTTAATGTAAATCAAATTTAATAATGTTATTATTAAGTTCTGCAAGTATTTTTAGTTTTTATTATTGTGACAGCTGTTTTGGCGTTTAAGGCCATTTTGAAACTGAAACTGAAACAGTTTTAAAATGGCTTTAAACGCCGAAACAGCTGTCACAATAATAAAAACTAAAAATACTTGCAGAACTTAATAATACTTTAAATTTAATAAAAAAAAAGAATTTCTAGACTGATTATTTTCCGCTTTACAATCAAACGTTTTGATTATTTAGCAGTTTCAAATTATTCGGTGTAATTTTTTCAATATTAATAGACGTCACATCTGCGCATTGCGTTACTAATTTCATGTAATCTAGGTACAAGCGAATGTTTGTAATGGTCAGTCCTGGTGTTGTTACATTTAAGCAGGATTTTGGAACGAGTTGCTCTCCTATGTATACGAAGATGAATGGGGTTAATTAAATTAGGGCTATCTATACTACCATTTACAATTTTGAATATATAGATCTATCAATCTTAATATATATAGATCTCTTGATTATGGTAATCGCCAACCTCAGCCATAACCCCGTTGACCATGATCTGTTCCACCATGCAAGAAGATTCCACCGTGCCTGAAACTGGCTTTTCTAAACAACGTAATTACATAATATATGAGTACGATAAGCTGCACCAAGCCGCAAACACGCATT
>JAHDVE020008008.1:0-25233 GCA_022606495.2 Halesus radiatus | reverse complement strand
TGTGCAGCTTTCGATTTCATATCAAATCTGCAGAAACATATTGACCATGGAGATTTTACAGCGGCAATATTTATTGATCTAAAGAAGGCGTTTGACACGGTGGACCATAACGTATTGATCGAAAAACTGAAACATTTGGGTATTGGTGGTACTCCTCTGGAACTTTTCAGATCTTACCTATCAAATCGCTTTTCGGCAGTAGAACTGGGTGGAGAAATGAGTGAATTGGGTGAAATAACATGTGGAGTGCCACAGGGATCAATTCTTGGACCATTGCTATTTCTAATATATGTTAATGACATAACAAAGTGGGGCATTAAAGGAACTCTTCAACTTTATGCGGACGATACTGTAATTTTTTATAACAAAAAAACCTAGCGGAACTCGAAATGGAAATGAATGCCGATGTTTCCCATCTCACAACCTGGTTGAGAATAAATAAACTGACCCTTAACGTAAAAAAACGCATTATTTACTATTCGGCAACAAGAAAAATTCCAGCCTCGATATCAAAATTGGTGACAACTGCCTCGAAAAGAAAACGACAACAAAATATTTGGGCCTTATAGTAGATTCTCAACTCTCGTGGGATCTCCACATAAATCATGTAAAGGAGAAAATTACCCCATAACTGGTGTGCTATATAGACTTCAAGGATTACTACCCATTCCGTTACTAACTGCAGTATATTACGCCATGGTACATTCACACATTTCCTATCTCTGCTGTATCTGGGGCTTTGCCTCGAAGAAATTGATTGCTGATCTGCAGGTGGTTCAAAACCGAGCCCTCAGAAATGGTTTTGGACTTCCATGGGACACTCATGTCAGGGACATCTACTCAGTTTCCGGTATCCTTCCAATCACGATCCTTCCTAAGTATGAAATCACCAGCACCATCCTACAAATTACTCAACAATCAGCTCACACTAACGTCAAGCCACTTTACAATCAAGACATCCACAACCACAATACTCGAAATAACAATAAAATCCGCATTCCTCAAACACACACTACAAAATATGGAATAAAATCTTTAAACTACATTGCCTACACACTTTATAATTCGCTTCCAGATATGTACAAAACCATCCAGAAAAATAAAAAATCCCAAAATGATGGTATAAAGGAATACTTTTTAAGGATATTTAAAAATGAAAATCAGTAAATCCATATTTGTATATTTTGTTGTTCCCTTATATGTTTTCTCTTGTGTGTTGTTCTATTTAACTTGGCCTTATAAAATTATTTCTGTCTGTATGTGAAACTTCTATTTTTGATATTTTGCTGTCAATGTAAAATTGTATGTACTATCTCCTACTTATGTATTGTAAATTCCTCCCGTCCTAAAATGAGTTTTGAAACTCATCGGGATTGCTTTAGCAAGAAATAAATATATAATAAAAATAAAAATAAAAAAAATCTAAAAAATATATACGCACGGTGTCTGAAAACTAGTGATACAAGTGGAAAAATGGTGAATCTACAAATTTATTTTCTATCTGAGTTACAATTTTATTCTTATTTGTCATAGATATTATATTTATTAGCAGGTTAGTGGCTAAAAAAGAGTTTATTTAGAGGTATTTATTTATGTAAAATAATACCGCATGTAAAATCAGGATATAGAAAAACCGATTAATAAAATTGATGTAAAATTTTAGTCTACCATTCCTGGTACCCCAAAAATTGTATATATACCGGAGTTTAAGTCAATTTTGTACCAGTGTAGGCCGTAATAGGCTGAAATCAGTCAGGATAAATATAAAAAGTGGAATGAAATTTATAAACTCGTTTTAATAGATCATTGTAATGGAATTCCGTCACGAATTACCAGTATGAACAACAGAAATATGAATTAATAGACTAAAAATTCCTCATCGGGAATACACAGAACACTGAAACATAATAATGTCAAAAATAGACAAATAATAAACATAGAAAACAGTAATGATAAGAATAGACAAATTAAAAACATATAAAGTAGGTAATAATTAATCAAAATTATTAATAAAAAATTATTTTGAAACATTGAAATAACAAACTTATGTTAGAAATAAAAAAAATAATTATTTTTATTATTAATATTGATTTCAAATTAAATTAAAGAGACAGCTGTTTAAATAATGTTTTATTTATATTTATATTTAATGGACTATTAACACTTTTCACAATTTACGAAATTTCAAATTTATCTAATTGTAAGCCACAAAGTGAGTACCAATCTTTTGAAAAAATTGTAATAAGATGTTTTTCATATCAAATGCTTATTTTACTTAGGAAACCAGTTACTTGCCTTTTCAATAGACTCCAAATAAAGCGCACTTAATTTCAAATTTAAAAAATAAATAAATTGATTTTTCTGCGTGCTTCTCATATTTTTTAGAAGATTTTCTACTCTTGCAATATATTCTTTGTAGATGTACATTGTTCTGTTAAAACGCGGAAGAGATTAGTAGCCGTGACACAACAATGAAACATTCAAAAAGTTTTACACCAGGTAGCAGTACGCCAGTCGGTTCAACCTACAATAATTGTATTTCAAGTAAAAAGGGAATCATAATGCGTATCTATTATTTTAAATTACACCTCGTGCCGACTTATATGCCACTTTTTTAAATGTACCTACCTGCAATAGCTTGTTTTTTATACTTGTATAGTGGAATAATTTATCAATAGCGAATTATTTTTTGTCATTGCCACTCGATTTTATTTATATGTATCTATAACTTATGACACTATGACCCTAATTACCTACCTCAGTTGTGCTTTAAACAAAAAAAACAGCAGATAATTCACAACATTAAAATGAATATCATTCGGTTATCTATCTATCTATATATATACATATATATATAAATCAATGTAAGTTTGTTTGTTTTTTGTGCTCGATGCTCTCACTGGACCGGTTTCGCTAAAAATAGCACAGTTTGTTTTTATTAGTGCCGGGAAGGTTTAGAATGTAGTTTGAATGAAATCCAATATGTAAAACTGTTGCTATAACGTTTTAAAATTAGTATGAAAAAAAATGAACCCGTCATGTTTTATTTAGGTTTGCCCATAGATATAACACTCTGGTTGGCCACAGATTGCATATTCAAAAGAAGAAGAATTTTTTGGGAAAAGTATTTTCAAAATGTAAAACACAAATATATACCTACATAAGAACTCTACTATTTAGGTATGTTTTAAAAAAATAAACGTTTGGAATGAAATAAAATTTTCAAATAGTTTCTTTGTTTAGAGATAGTTTACTTTCGCTGTCAAATCAATTATGGCACCCTAATAACAAGCCAGAATTCACAACATCATAACTTTATATAAACCCGAGCAAGGCCGGGTACATATTAGTTAGTTTTATCTAGTTTTCTATATTTTATGAACTTGACGGTATCCGTGTTGGAATGGTTACGATCCTTGACTACGAATCCGAAAATCGCGGATTCAAATCCCCGTCTGCGAAATTTTTATTTATTTAAATAATGTGTTATTTAACAATTTATTCATTCAATATAATGCATAATATATTTGTGGCACGTTCCAGAGTGGTAAATACTTTCAGTATCGCCCTGGTGAAAGACATATTTAATAACTTTTTTTTTTAAATATGTTTTGAAAAATAAACGCTTGGAATGAAATAAAATTTTCAAATGAGTTTTTCTTTGATTCTTTGTTTAGAGGTAGTAACAGTCGTCACAAGGAATTACTTTTGCTGTCAAATCAATTATGGCACCCAAACGACCAGCAAGAATTCACAACTTCATAAATTTATTAAAAACAATCCGGAGCTAGTATATGATATAATAAAACTTTTATATTCTGAATCGGCATTTGATGATCCATATCAAATTCTTAATGAAATTTTCTTTTTAAAGAAGTCTACCGAAAATATTTTGAAGGCGATAAAATTCTACTTTTTTTATTAATTACTTTTATTTAGCTAGATATTGTTTTATCAACACGTCGAAGGCAATATGTCAACTGTCGTTAGTAAATTATTAATCAAGGTAAGAACATGCTGGTGACGTATTTCTTTTGGTATTGGAATTGAGTTATCATTAAATGTCGAATCAATCTTCATTAAATGAATTCAGTATTTAAACCTTGTAAAACGCGGAGCACGAACAGTCTCATTATGGATTAAAATTTCACGATGATTACTAAATCAATAACTGCACTTTTACGACAAACTTCTTGAAAACAGATATTGTACCGTGGTCTAATTTTTATAAAATTTATCTTGAGCCACATACATCCAAGTTTTTGTTACCTATCTCTAAACAAAGATACCGAAATATTAATTTAAAAATTTTGTTTCATTCCAAACATTTATTTGTTCAAAACATATCTAAATAAAAATAAAAAAGTTGCAAGTAGGTACCTACTTGTGTTTTCCATTTTTAAAATGGTCTACCAAAGCAAACCTTCTTCCTTTGTATATGTAATCTTTGGCTAACAAGAGCGATATATCTGTGAACTAAACTCAATACAACATGGCGGGTTCAATGTTTTTCATAATAATTTTAAAACGTTACAGCAACAGTTTAACATATTAGATTTCATTCAAACTACTCTTTAAACCTTCCCGGCACTAATAAGAACAAACTGGGCTATTTTTCGAGAAAATCGAGGACAGACAGACAAATATTCACTTTTAAATATAGAGATAAATGCTTTGACTAGTTTCGGTTTAGTGAGCCGGATCACTAAACCAGCTCTCTGTAAAGACAATCCACATGAAAACTGGACGAAAAAAGTATCGTGTAAGAGCGTCTTAAGGACGTCTTTAGAAGGACCAAGGGAGCGAGGGAGAGTGCATGGTGCGGGTGGACGCAAACCGTCGTTCAATCGAGCTGGATCACCGAACCGGTACACTACAAAGAGCTGATTTAGTGATCCGGCTCACTAAACCGAGCCACTTTGCCCACCACTAGAATATACATAATTTTATAGACGGTGTGAAAAGTATCGAAAGACAAAGAAGGTAACAGATGGTCAATTAAGGTGGTGGATCGTTTGAAGGAGGGGAGAGTTGGAGGGGAACCGAAATATGTCCAAATTGGACGATGAGTTATATTTTTAGTTATTATTTAGTAGATGGCTATTATTAATTTTCACTGATTTTTTTTAAATATTTATTTCCAGGGCTTCTAAGTCATGTAGCCGTAGGCCTTTTCCATTTTTGTGAAAATATTTATTCCCTTAGTTTGATCAAAATAATGCTAATAGTTCAACATCAACACCCAATACATATCAAATATTCGGCAAATTCATAAAAACCTACATTTTATAAACATCGCATGTGTTCTTTGACTCTAACATTAAAATTACGGACGGTTTTATCTATGTAAAACGAAGGGCAATCGTTACATACGAGTTTATAAATGCCAGAATGTCAAAAATTATTTTCTTTGTCTTTGCAGTAAATCAAACTTTTTCCTAAGTTGTCATTCGTGAAATATTTTCAGGTTTTATTTCAGAAGGAAATTTAGTAGTACTAAGCGATGAAAAATTATTGATATATCAAATTCGACGCCTCCCATGGTATTGATTTCTTTATCTTTCGTGACTTTCCCATTGTCTCTATAATTATGTATTTTGTATTGTATGTTTCTATTGTCATGTCTCCCTCTTAATTTGTACTTCCCCTTTCCCCATTTTTACCTGTACATTTTTACATTGCACAATCCTGTTATTTAATTAGTATTTTTTTAGTCCTGAAGATGATTGATTCGAATCGAAACTACCCGACTTATTTATGCAAAATTTAAAGAGGATTCAAACAAAGTGTGTTTTCATTTAATTCGCCATGTTAATCCACAATGTGTTTACTTATTGTGAAAATCAAAGAATATTTATTTTTGTTTTGATGCAGGATGGAGAGGTATGGAATATGTCTAAAATATCTGTATAGGTATTGACAGTTCGATGAAGACTCGCTAGTTATATGAATAATTTGTGCTGTGATTGTCACAGTGGAAACTTCGACAGTTGAGCGGATCTAATGGAGATACGGATATTTATAGCGCTAACATTTGAGGGCAATCTGTCCAGTTATTTAAAAAGTATAAGAATATCATTAGTGGGTTTTAGATAAGATATTTTTGTCCCCTTGTCCTATTCGGGCGGGGACCCTTCGCCTCAATAAGGCGCATCCATAGTTCGTAGTAGGTAGATAGTCCTGGCCTTTCCTCGCAGAGCCTCTGTAGTTGATTTTCCGAGTTTTGCCTGGGGCGGCCCACCGAGCGTTTCCCCTCTGAAATTGCAATCAGTATTTTCACTGAACGTCAGTCATCCAGCATTATTAGTATATATGTCCAAGCCACTACTTTAGTAACTTTTCTTAAGCTGCTTATTCGATCCAATTTGTATCTCCATCCTCTTCAAATTCAAAATGTTTCATTTTAAACTGGAGTTTTATTCTCCTCATCAGGAATGTACATAATATATCTCTCCCGATGAGGAAAGCATCGTTTTCGAAAAATTTTGATATGTATATATTAATAAAGTGGTGATTACAAAGTAATTTTTAATTCATTTATTAATAACGACGCCACAAAGTGAATAAATTAATGAATCTTTGGAACAAATTATGTTAAAAATATATATTCATATAAATCAGCAAACGCCGATTCTGAATATATAACTTTTATTATACGAAGAATTTATAAATCGTTATTTAAAAGTGAATAAATAATATCTCATCAAAACACCTTGTTATATTGGTACCATTACATTTGGAAATCTGACGTCCCGCGTGTATTCTGTTTTTTGATGAATGTGGACATTTTTATTTTCCGATATTGTTTTGTATTTAAAACATGTATTATTTCAGTTTTGGAAATTTTTTAACTTAATTTGGATGACTTTAAGTTCTATAATTGTTGTTCAATATAAGCAACTATTATTGATGAAATAGATTAGAGTATTCATGATCAAACCAATTATCAATACGGATATTATGATAATATTAATGCTCAATACTATTATTATTCTTTGACTTAAAGTTTCCAAAACGGTACATCATTTTATTACTTATGTTTAGTTATGGTATACCATGAATAGATTATACAATTATGTACAATAAAGCTTATGATTATTTTGACATTTGACATTCTAACCTCAAAACCGACCGGACATAAATGTGGAGCGTTTTGGCGGCCTTTGAAAATTAGAAATTTTTAAAATTATTTTAACTGTGAAAGCTACCTTCAGAAAAAAAAACGAAATTTAAGTTTGGATGTCATTATTAATAAATAAATAAAATTGACTCGAGTTCCTTACTGGAGATGATATTAACAGTTCGTAGAAATCAAAGTATGATACCGTTAAAAATGACGGAACGGATTGGGGTAGCTGTATCTCAGTGGATTAGAGCACAAGGTCTTGGATAGACCACGAGGTACTGGGTTCGAGTCCCAGTTATCTTTTTCTTTTCTTTGTCTTTTCGGTTTCATATTTCATTTTGAGACTTGCTAATGTCATCTTCAATGATTAAAAAGATTTTTGAAATGCTAGGTCAAAGTTACGTAATCTTACGTCGCGACGTCATTTTAATAAAGCTTAGAAGGTGTCGGGGTATGTCAATTGAAATTGGGGTATATTGAAAAAAAACGATAATTTAAGGATGATTTTTTATTAACACCAATAATTATTTAAAACATACAACATTAATTAAATTACACCAAAAGCAAATTTATTCGAAAAATTCCAATAAAAAAAATTCTGTCCAAAATAATTTTTACGAGACAGTTTCTAAATTTTTGGACCCTCTTAAAAAGTTCTACATAATGTGTAATTCACATATTTCATCTTTTTTTAATCATTTCCTAAAAACGTTTATCGCTTGCAACATCGAGATATTTTAAATACTTAAAGTAATTCACACGTTATCAGTTATAAGTGAGAGCATAATAAAAGGCACTTTATTACTTAAACTACAAATTTGACATAAAACCTTGTGAACTAAATAAATGTTGAATAGTATTACTAGTAACACTTACTGTAGATACTAGGAAAATGTTGAGTAGAAAAATTCTTGATAGGAATATAAAACTTGTCAAACATTATATTATGTTAGCTTTTGAATAAATTAGACGTATAAAAAATGTATTGCATATAAATGGTCGTGCCAAGCCTAAAGACTGTTCGTGTGCAAAGATAATTAATTATCTGTGATCATATACCTAATAAATTTGGCATATTATGTTTTCATAAATATGTCATTACATCCACTAAAACTATCAAAAAAAAATGTTTCCTCCAAACTAATGAAACTTATCGATTTTTAAAAGCATTTCAAATCGTTCTGAAACATTTGTCCTGACAAATGTCAATTTTGAGTTATCTATATTTTAATGAAAATTTACGAAAATAGTTTTTTTTTAATGTTTCCCATGTTTACGGATCTGTTAAGATTATGGCTTTCCCAATGAGGGTGGGTTATAATGTTAAAGGGAGTGGGGAAGGATGATATTAGGAAGTGGTAAATTAAGGAGATTGTACCAATAAGTATGTAATATTTTATCCAGTCCAATGCTAGTGGTCCGGGGAAGTGCGATCCTCTGAATATATCGAGAAGTTACAAAAGCCTTTATAGTAAAGCGATCAAATAATAAAATATTTAACAAAATAAACCATTTATTAGATAAAGAACACCTCTGCCATAGGTCACTCCAAGTGGTTCGCTGCGTCAGATAACTTATCAGGTGTGCCCAAGTTCATGGAGCGAAGTTTGTCAAGGTCTTGATGGCGTATGCATCTGCCCACCAGCTGTTTTGTGGGTACGATTGGGAGAGGCCGGTTGAGCGAGACCCCTTGACCTCTCCAGTCGGAATATCTCCCATCGCATTTTACCTCAGCGGGAGGGATGAATTAATACGTCCGTCATTCCTGGACACACTGACCTCTAGATTTCTATCCACCCCTCATCCCTTTTTCCTTCCCTGAACTTCCTCGTATGTGTAGTTAAAGTTTACGAAAATGTTTTTTTTTTAAATTAACTAAATAAAAAAATGTCCGGCACTATTTTTGTAAAGGGCAAAACATTAACGGCGCCGTCTTTTATAATGTACAATGAACAAATACACTTGCAATTCCATTATAAAAACAAAGCGGTTATATTATACTTGTTATCATTATCATAAACATATAAAACAATCGGTTATATTATACTTGTTATCATTATCATAAACATATAAAACAATCGGTGAATTTACGTACATTTTCTTTAATATTTAAACTACCTTAAAGTCTACTTATTTGACAAAAAAACATGTATAACCTTATTTGCTACTACTTTCATTCGATGTACCTACCTATGTGATATTTAATTGAATCGTGTGATAAAAATATTATGATGGTTATATATATCTGCTAAAATTATTTCTTAATTGTATATCGATAATGCGTTACTACATTTGCTTTAGATTTATTGATTTATTGGTTGTGACTATGTTATTGTGTGATTCCGAACTAATAAAACGGTATTTTTAGTATAAGCAAATTCATGGAACAAGTACACCGTATTAATTTATTTTATAATGCTAGCAATGTCGTGTATCGCGCCTGTTTAAGGGTATCTTACCACAGACAAAGATATTACCGTGAAACTGCATTCATGTTTTTAAAGTAGGTACCATCTATACGTTCTAGTGATGATTGCATTAAAAATATTTGAAAATAAAATAAAAATTTGTGAATTTGACGAAATATGATACGGTGTATTCTTAATTGTTATTTTGGCGACTGGTCGATGCTTCCTTGGCCTTCATGAAGTAACTGATTATATCAATTGGTAGCGGGAATATGATGGTGGAATTCTTTTCAGCAGAAATCGTGTTGAGGGTCTGAAAGAAAAAAGAAAACTCAACAACCTCAATTTAAAATAAAATAACATCTTAGGAGACAACAGATAACATCCGGAAATTAGTAGAGTTCAAACGGGTCTTAAAAACCAAATTGTTCGAAAAATCCGACCCAATACAAAACATAACTTCATGCAGGTAGAAATAGAATTTCAGGCCATTTTTTTTCTTTTGATCCTCCATAGCTTATTTAGTAGCGGTTTTCTCCCCCTTGTTATTCAATACCCTTACTATTCATTGAAAAACCATGTATATAATGTCAGATGATATTCCCCTCCTCTGTTGTTATTTATAACTACTATATATTTGATTATTTACACCCTTAGCTTCTAAATTTTTATATTATAATATTTAAAATGTTCATCTAAGTGATTCCGCCTCTCGTGAATCCTTCATGTCATGGTTGTAATTTGCTTGCATGTACATAATATATATGTTATTTTCTAATTATATTAGGTTAGACTATTTTGTGTATATGTTCTTGCTCTTTTTATATTTGTACTTTACATGTGATTATTTATGCCCCTAGTTTATTCTAAATTGTTATATAATATTCTAAATTGTTATATAATATTCTAAATTGGTATATGATATTCTAAATTGTTATATAATATTCTAAATTGTTATATAATATTCTAAATTGTTATATCATATTCTAAATTGTTATATAATATTCTAAATTGTTATGTAATATTCTAAATTGTGCATGTAAGTGAGTCTGCTACTCAGGAATATTTTATGTCATAGTTTTAATTTGCATATAATCCCATATAGTATATCTATTGTATTAGGTTAGGTTAGTTAGTGTATTATTGGGAAAATTGGTGTTATTTTTCAGCAAAAGTACTACCACCGTGAACATCAAAAGTAGTGACATGTTACCTTTTTGGTATTTTGCAACAAAAGTGGTATATACATATATCGTGACCATACAAAGAAAAGTAGCCAAGTCAAAGATCATGTTTGTGGGCAGATTGAGATTGAGGATTTTTGCATTGATGCCAGATATATAGACGAGCAAATATATATATATTTTGAATAAATTATGTAAAAAATATCATGACTTGCGAAGCTGTGAATTTATGTCAGTGCAAAGAACTTCAGTATTAGTTTGCCATATCTCGTATGTAACAATAACTTCAGAACTGAGTCTTTCAAATATTCATTAGTACCTCGACCTCACACAATAGGTAATACATATTCAGATGTAGTAGACATTTTCAACTGCTCTGAATACAAATACAAACAAACGATTATTGCATACATCCAGTATAATTATTAATATATGTGCCTAGAATATATGTAACAGTGAATGTGAGGTATGTTTTTGATTTTTCGCCTCTGAATGGTACTTACACTATGTTATTCCTGTATTTGTTCTTTATATTATCTTTGAACCTACTGTGATGTGTTTTCCACCTGTTTATTATAACTAACTTTATATGTAAAAGCCCATATAGGGCGTATATTATACAATAAATAAATAAATACATATATATTTTTTTTAATAAAAAACATTATTGATATTACGCTGGGTTTCCAACATGAAATGAGCTGAATTAAATGGTGATTCAAGCTTGTGAAAACCATAGACAATGATTTTTTTAGGTGTAATATGTATTGATATTCTCAATTTAAAAAATACAAGAATATCGCATTAAAATTACGAAAATTCGCGTTATTTACTCGAGAATTGCGAATTTCACGTTATTTGCTTAGAAATGGTAGAATTCATGTTTTTCGCGCTAAAATGACGAACTTCGAGGAAAAGTTAACGTAATCGCAGACGCGAAATGTAATGTAATTACATGTGTAATGTAACTTTTTAACGGAATACATTATTTACATATGGTATGAAATGTTTAAAGTGCAAGAAGCTAACTACCCTTTTAATAAAGATTAAGCTGCTTACCTGTAGATATCTGAGCTGCAAGGCTGCGGGTGAGTCCCCGATGACCTCAGAGGCCTCTCGGAGCGCGCGCGACGCCTTCTGCTCTCCCTCCGCCGCGATCACCTTGGCGCGCGCCTCGCGGGCCGCCTCCGCCTCGGCCGCCATCGCTCGCTGCAGCTGCACGGGGAGACGCACGTCCTTGCTGTGAATGGGACACATGTGAGAAGGAACCATGTGACAGAACAGAACATATTAGAAAAGGGAAGAAAAGTCGACGGAAAAAACCCTATACACATTGCATCCAATACTTGTTCTGAAATGGTAGTAATCCGATACCCGCAGTGAGTGTCAAAAGCAACACATTCAACTGCTAATTTAGTGTCCTACCCAGCTACTAACGTCTACCAATTATTGTCATAAATTTATAGCAGGGTGAACTGAATGTATAATATTATACATACTTCACCATGTAATAATATATTTTTTTAAAAACATTTATTTGGTAATAAGTTGTTAAAAAAAAAAAAATTGTTTTATTTTTGAAACTGAATACAGTTTAATTCAATTTACAATACTACACTTCTCCTTTAACCCCTCGAGTCTTTTTTATAATAAATGATATTTTTCTTAAAATGCATGCCAAACTTTTAAATGGCAATGGCCCAGTTTAAATCATATACCTCACCACCGTAAAAAATGAGATAGCATGACTTTTATGAGTCCGTTTCGGGCTGGGAGAAATATTTCCCAAAAAGACTCTACGGCTATTTGTTTTCTGGGAGAAGTATCTCCCAAAAATACTCGGCGGTTTAAGCAATGCTTGTGTAGAGAAGCGGAGTGAGCATTTTGGATTTACATGGTTATATGTTTACATAGTAATGTTTCCTATAATTTTACAAGAAGATACTTGAAATAATGAATAATAATAATATGGTTTACGTGATAATATTACAGAGTTGTTGGTTTAATTAAGGGCGATAGGGACGTCGGAGAGTTATTATTTATTAATTCAAAATAATGATATTATTATTACGCAATACGATAAACATAATGTTTATAAATATAAAAATATTTTTTTTTTTTTTATAACTTATTGAAGTGTGTAAACCTCATTGTAATATTTGAATCATTGAAGAAGATAATATTAACACATCCCAAATGAATCACGAAACCGAAAAAACAACAGAAATTAAAAATATTTCAGTCGCATCTGGGACTCGAACCCAGGACCTCTACCTATCCGGGGTAACCGCTTAACCAACTAAGCTAATGAGACAAGTAAAATTTACGCCATTTACACCGATATCATACTTCATGTTCAAGATTTATTAATATTATCCTCCATTTTTATAAATCCCATATTATTGGCTGCTGTCCTTATGATGATTGCAAAGTTTCATCCAGAACTCAATTGCAATCGGAACAGAGTCTCGGATATACCTACCCGATTTTTATTTATATGAGACATCTATTGACTTATTGTACAAGTCTGGAAAGAAATATTCAAATTTTTTTTTTTTTTAGTTGGTTAAGCGGTTAACTTAGTTGGTTAAGCGGTTACCCCGGATAGGCAGAGGTCCTGGGTTCGAGTCCCAGATGCGACTGAAATCTTTTTAATTTCTGTTGTTTTTTCGGTTTCGTGGTTCATTTGGGATGTCTTAATATTATCTTCTTCAATGATTCATAAAAATATTTATTAAATATTTTTAAAATTTACATAGGCTTAGTATTTATCAAAATCTAATCAGAAATATTACTTTTTCTGACCATCCCATTGGATGTTTTACAAAATATTTAAAACACGAATATGATTTTTACAGTGGAGAAAAGTATTTTTAATCCTTTATCATTGCGTTTTTGTAAATAAACATAACCAAAGATTTGTAATCCGCATTACAAAAAAAAACATTAAAGTTACGTGGTGTTAATATAAAAATTGAACCACACACTGTTTTTTATTTTTTATTTATCTTATCGACAAGTTAAAGAAAAACCTTCACAGCATTTTTTAAGGATATTCAACCTATTAAATGTTTTTGTAAAACATGCGTAGAACGGTCAGAAATGTGTAATATTTCTGACTATATTTTTGATAAATGCTAAGACTATGCAAATTAAAAAAAAAAAAACGTAATAAATATTATTCTCTTTAAAAACACCATTTTTATAGTATTGCACAATAATATTATCATTATTTTGAATGAATAAATAATAACTCTCCAACGTCCCTCTCCCGTTAAAAATAATTTAGTAGTTATTATCGTAAAATAATATATGTAATGTACAATGTGATATTTAACGTATGACATAACGGTACGATTTTATAGTGATATACTCGTATGTGTGGAAATAAAATGCAAATGTACTGATATTTAGGCATAATATATAATTTTAACAATTGATAAAAAGGTCACAAAGATTACACATTCCGGAGCCCGGTTTTCAGCAGTGCTTGTATAAATTAGATGAAGTTAAAGTCACATATCTGCAGTGGCGTGCAGTTCATAAAAGCTGTGCCTACCCTGAGAAAAATGAACCACAAAAAGAAACATTAGAAAAATCAACAACAAAAACACATATTTCTAATCAAAGCGTATTTTTGTCATGAATTTTGTAAGGAATTTGTACGCTCATTTATTCAGTTAGCCATAACAATCAGCGAATTATCTTTCGTTTAAAGCTCGAGTCCTTCAAAAACTTATAAAAATGCGATGTATTATTGTAAAACTAACATACGAGTATAAAGTATGTTGTACCCGCCAATAAATAATTTATCTCCATATTTAAAACATAATAAATTTCTGAAAATAGGTGCAGTTTGAAAACCAGTGAAAGCAATTTTGAACGTTTTACCTAAAATTCCAGTATGTATCTTAAATAGATTTTAAAAGATTACAGTTTGAGGATTATTGTCTTGTGAAACCTTATATATTTTACTAACTACGTGTATAGAATAAACAGATAAATCATTCGTAGCATTTCTTGAGTTAGCAACCTGGTAAGTGTGTATTTTTGGGTGCTGGTCTTTAAACATTAATAATATGATGACTGGGAACTGTTCTATTAGATCACCTTTATGTTACCTTTTTTTTGTATATCAATGGGTAGGTTCGTGATACTTTCCTCTTTTTACATGAGAAAATAACTCATTATTAGTGATAGCAACCCTACGTCATATTGTCAATGGTCATCAGAATGTCCAATTTTTTTAAACCACATAGATATGTCAAAAAATATAAAAATAGAAGCTTTTTATATCACATAATTGTATTTAATTTACAGAAACAATAATTTTGTTTCAAATATATTAAAAAAAATAAGTGGAGTTCTACAAATTAAAACAATATCAATTAATGTTTTGTTACCCTAAAAAATTTCTCACGAAGAGATTATTTTATTCACGACATTCAAAACAACACACCTTATAATTAGAGTCATAAAAATTGACAGTCAGTGATTAATTACAATAACATTGAAAATAATAAGGTTATAAATAGGAAATTGCGCCGGTAGGTACTAAATAAATGAAGTACCTGTTGTAGTGAAAGAGACAATGTAATTTATCATAGTGAAACAAGACTATAATTAAAATGAACTCAATTTTTCAGCCCAATTAAATTTATTAACACCGAAAATAAAATTCATTTGTCAAAATTTTATAATACTGCCGATGAGAGCCGCCAATGATCATAAATACTGGAATTAGTACCCGAGAAGCCTGTTTTCGAAGTAGAAAACCAGAAGACGGCCTCCGTGGTTGAGTGGTTAGGTTCCCCGGCTACGATTTCAGAGGTCTCGCGTTCAAATCCCGGCGTGCGCAAGTATTTATTTTGTTCATATGAAGCGGTAACTTGGTGATGTGATATTATAGATAAAATAAAAAAATAAAACAATAACTTTGTTTACATCACTTTTTATTTGATTGATTTGCCTAATTTCTAAAATAATCTATATATATATAAATCAATGGAAGTTTGTTTGTTTGTCCTCGATGTTCTCGAAAATTACTCTACCGGTTTCGCTGAAAATAGCACAGTTTGTTCTGATTAGTGCCGGGAAGGTTTAGAGAGTAGTTTGAATGAAATCCAATATGTAAAACTGTTGCTATAACGTTTTAAAATTACTGTGAAAAACATTGAACCCGCCATGTTTAATTTAGGTTAGCTCATAGATATTACACTCTGGTAAGCCATAGATTGGATATTCAAAAGAAGTTTTTTTGGGTATAATATTTTCAAAATGGAAAACACGAGTAGGTACCTACTTAAGAACTTTATGATTTAGATATATTTTGAAAAAATAAACTTTTGGAATGAAATAAAATATCCAAATGAATGTTTCTTTATTTGAAGATAGTTACTTTCGCTGTCAAATCAATTATTGTACCCGAGCAAGGCCGGGTGGGTACACATCAGATAGTATGTAATATTCTTGCTGAACGTTCCAGAGTGGTAAAGACTTTCAAGTATGGCGATAATAGGAGAAATACCACAATTCACAATAGAAACGTTGCTTCAAATGGCTTTAGCTGTGTTTTTTGACCAGATCTGAATAGTCAGGTACTTCCCCCACCTTAATTTTCCCAATATCCTTCCCCTACCAACCACCTACAGCCTCACAACATACCCTTATTGAGGATGTCATAGTCTCACTAGATCCAGACGGTTGAGAGCAGTTGGGACTTTTGTGCGCTACTCCTCCGTTATTAGTGAACGCTTGACATAACCCGACTCAAGTAATTGATTAATTTGATTGTGCCATGATTTCCTCGGGTGGTCCGGACTTCTTCTATCATTCACTTCCGCCTCGTATATTCTCCATACACCTTCTTTCTTCGTACATCCGCTCTTTATGTCCAAACTGTCTAAGAGTCCCTTTCTTAATCTTAACCATTATGCTTACACCAATCAGCCTTGTATTCTGTCTGGATCTCCACATTTTTAAAAAGATCAAAATATATTGGAACATAAAAACTATCTGTGTGTTAATACTCTAATTTCATCGGTGGAGAGGGATTGATTACCGCGTGAAACGCATTTGTGAAGCCTGGAGTTAATTTGTTTTTCAAAGTATCTGAATTTAATCGACTTTTTCACACGTTTCGCACTTCAGTAAGGTAAAAATTTGCTTGGACTCCATAAAATTCCTCGATTTTGATTAGTTGAAGGCGCAATATTTAAAACCTTAATCAAACATTAAAAAACAACACCTTTAACACATTTCTGTTATTATTTATGTTAGTTTTCACTTAGTTGAGATATATCGAACGCGAGAAAAAATCGGGGACTGTTTTATATTTCGTATTTGTCACGTTACTCGTATCTGACAAAGTACATTTTTATTTGCACGCCTGTAAACTTGAAATACCTAAAAGAGGATTGAAAAATTTCTTCCATCACCCTTATTCCATTCTAGTCGTTTTTTAATCAATAGAGTCGCTACTATTTTTTCCTGCAGATTGTAATTTAAGTTGTTGGAAATATAATGTCATATTTTATGGCTTAAGGAGCGCTCCCTTCTCATCTACTCTACGCGATAGAATGCCCGATAGAAATATATTTTATTTTTTTATTTATTAGAAACACAAGAAAAACATTTACGTAAAATACATAATAATATATCATTTATATATTCAATCGGCGTTTAAATATCTCTAATTAACGTGTTCACAACATGTGTGGTGTACGAAATAAAGTTTATTGATTAATTAGTTACAAATAACAATTATTTATTTACCCCAACTCGACGTAAACTCGACGTAAACTCGACTTAAATCGACTTAAGCTTTCGTTCTAGTATAATATTAATGGCGAAGTTTCCGTATAAATAAAATAAAAGCACTCACATCTCAACCCTCTCCACCTTGATGCCCCAGGCGTCGGTGGCCTCGTCGAGCGCGGCCTGCATGGTGCCCGAGATGGTCTCGCGCTCGCTGAGGATCTCGTGCAGGGGGCGCGTGCCCATGGTGTTGCGCAGCGTAGTCTGCGCCAGCAGCCGCGTGGAGTGGTGCGCGTTCTCTACGTTGGCGATGGACACGGTGGCGTTGGACACGCGGTAGTACACCACAGCATCGACGGACACAGTCACGCTGTCCTTTGTTAGCACCTGGGAAGTTGTACAAATAATTATTTTCGAGTTCCATATTTGATGAAAAATATGGAGTAATCGATGATTTACCCAAAAAAGTAGGCTACATATTAGTTAATTTAGTTTATCTAAATAACATAATATACATTAGAACAACAATATTACAACATACATTCTACCAACCTAAAACTAAAACTACTCTTGGACGGAGAAATTTGCAATATTTCTCCATAAATGTAATTAACATCCTCCCTCACAATTAAAAGCGTTCAAAAGTTAACCGACTTCCACCAAAACCACCTATATCACACTGAATCAAATCGGCCTCTTCACTTGTATTAGAAGCTAAAAAAACATTTAAAATATATTTTTTAAATTAACTAAAACGTTTTAAAATGTTTTGACAAACAAAAATTAATTGAAAAAAAAAATTAAATCCATTTTTTTTTTAAATCTCATACAAGTTAAGAGGCCGATTTTATGCAGTGTCCAGGACTTGTGCTCTAGGTGGTTTTGCTTCCACACAACGGAAATACAACAACGGCTGGGAGAAATTTTACAATTTATCAGTTGTTAGTTTTTTGAAAACGCTCGCTCGAAACGATTATGACGTAGATATTTTTTCAAGTATTCATATAGCTGATTAAATTGTCAATAATAAAGTCGGTTATAGTCCCTATCTCGAAAAAGTTAGCCAGTCTATTGATGCAAACTAGCTGGAAGACAAATTTTCTCGATGTAGACTAACAAAAGGTATCAAGCAATGCTTTTTGCAATCTTTTGCCTACGAGAAAATGAATTTTATTTTTGATACATGTTTTCGGGAAACAATTCATCTTGGTACGGGCGTAATTTTTTAGATCCATATGCCCTGTCTATATATTGGTGTTCGATGACTGATACAGAAAACAGATAATATGTTTTCTATGATACTAAGCACAGAGCAAATAATACAAAGAAATGCCCTAATACACAAAGAAAAAAAATTTAATATGGGGGGGGGGCTAGGGGCAAGCCAGGCGAGCCGCCAAATTAAGTAAAACAGCATATAATTAAAAAGGTTCGGCATGTTAAAAAACCCGAATATTTTGTTGGAGTATTTAGATTGACCTTTTTTATATTTTTTTTGTAATTTGCTTACCGCAGTTAAATTATTTGCCTCCAGTCGTCGAAATGTTACTTAGAGTAAGTCCATTAACTCTGACGTCAATGATGATACAAAGCAATAATGTTGTTGTTAATTAAATTCCCATAATAAATTAAATGTAACAATGATGGTACAAAACGATTCATCAAAATGTTATCTTCTTTTACATTATATTGATTCAAATTATAGGACATGTCCCTGCATATTAAGTATTGAAAATTTAAGACAAATAAAGCAAAAAAAAACGAAATATTTGATACTGACAATCTTCAGTAACAATTTTATCTTGTTTCCAATAAATAATTTTGATGTAACTCCATACAATAACCAACACGAATCAGAGGCATTACAAAAAAAAATCAGGTTAGATTTGTGATCGTCCAATAAGCCCAATCTCTAAAAATAATATTATTTTGCTTACCTCTTGTGGTGGGACATCGTAAGTTCTCGTCCTCAGGTCAACCCTCGCATAAGCGTCGATACATGGCAGGATGAAAAATATACCTGTAAATTTAATTAATTACATTTTCATGGAAAGTAAATGCTTTTTTGGAATGACAGTACACACGAAACAAACAAAAAAACAAAAAAAATCAATGTTTTAACATCATTACATATTAATATTTGAGATGCCAAATGTTTATAATTTGGAAAACTTTGTTACAAAAATTGTTTGCTTTTTTATAGCTTTAATATTTATATTATACACTAACTGATGTGTACCCGGCTCGGCCTGGCTTGGGATTATTTTTTTTTTTTTCAAATAAAGTTATGAAGCTGCGAATTCTTGCTTGTCATTTGGGTACCATAGTTGATTTCGCAGCGAAAGTAACTATATCTAAATAAAGAAACCAAGAAACATTAATTTGAAAATTTATGTTTCAAAAATTTATATATAGAAAATATATCTAAATAAAAAAGTTCTTAAGTAGGTACCTACTCGTGTTTTCCATTTTGAAAATATTCTTCCCAAACAAACTTTCGTCTTTTGACTATGTAATCTGTGGCTAACCAGAGTGGTATATCTGTGAGCTAACTTCAATACATAATACAACAATTATAATCTAAATTTTTATTTTTATTGTATATCTACTACTAATATTTACTTATTAATATTTACTATTATTTACTGATTAATATTTACTATCATTTACTTATTAATATTTACCACTCTTTATTCATGTATTATTATTTACTGATCATTATTAAATTGTAAAGCCGCTCATCTCAACACAGGCCTGTCCTAGGGAGATGAGTATCTAATGTTTTGTTGTCATATTTAAATTTGATGAAATTAAATAAATAAATAAAAATACAGTTCAATATTTTTCAAACTAATTTTAAAACGATATAGCAACAGTTTTACATCTTCGATTTCATTAAAACTACTCTCTAAACCTTTCCGGCACTAATAAGAACAAACAGTGCTATTCAGCGAAACCGGTCAAGTAATTTTCGTGAAAATTGAGGACAGACAGACAAACATTCATTTTTGTGTATAACAAAGAGATTATATTTGTGCGGGAAAATGCATATCGCCGATAAAATAATCCACGTTTGAACTGACTAAATTTTGTGGCATTGCCTTCAGAAAAAGCTGGTTAACCTATCATTCCATCTAACAACCCCCTTAAAACCTCCCAAGGGTCCCCATTCACGACTGCTCGATTATTAGGAGCGGTTTTGTGTGTCATCGTCTATTCACGGCCGTACCACACCAGTCGTGACTCGCTCGCTCGTAGGTTTGTATGGAGTTGTTCACACTTGTCGGCCGACGTGCACCCCGCTTCTCCCCGCAGACCACGCCCGCTCTCCCAGTAGTCCTAGTCGCGGGGAATCCCACGCGCTGCAGCTGCTGGGTTGTTATTCTAGTAATTACTTAGGACGTTATTTTACTTTATAAGTAATATAGAGAAGGGAATGAAACATGAAAATTTAATTCCACTAGGTAGTCAAAGAATGACTTGTGCTTTGGTATAAAACGTCAGGACTTAATAAAAACGATACTTATCGACTTGGCGAAAAAAATATTGGGTATTAATGCCCGATTTTTAAAAATTGAAAGAAAAACAAGATCCTCTTATTTATTTGAATACCGTTCAACAGTACCAACTGCTCCCAACCGTCTGGGGGAAGTTAGAATTTGGCATCCTCAATTGGGATAATATGTTGTGAGACTGAAGGTAATGGCGAGGGGAAGTAGGTGAGCAGAGGAAGGTGGGGAAGTATCTGACTATTCAGATCTGGTCACCAAACACGGCTAAAGACATTTAAAACAGCGTTTCGATTGTGAATGGTGGTCTTTCACCAGAGCGATAGATAATGAGAGTATCTACCACTCTCGAACGTGGAACAAATAAACTTTGTATATATATTAATTTAATTGAATGAATTGTGAAATAAGACAGATTAATCAAATAAAATTTCACTCAAACGATTTTTTATCTTCCCGACATTTTATCGTGTAGCGTGAACAGAGGCGCCCGGCATCATTTTTTAACCATTCGACTTTTAATCGTAGTGAGAACGGGGGTTAGTGATATTCACATTCACAGTAGGTCTGACGGCCTCCATGGTCGAGGGGTAAGGCTCTCGACTACGAATCCGAAGGTCGCGGGTTCAAATCCCGGTGTGCGCAAGTAATTTTATTTAATTAATTTGTGTTGTTTCACAATTAATTAATTAAGAATAATAGTGTATTTGCGCATGTTCCAGAGTGGAAGATACTCTCAGTATCGGCCTGGTGAAAGACCACCATTCAAAATTGAAACGTTGCTTGAAATGGCTTTTCGTCGTGTTTGGTGACCAGATCTGAATAGCCTGGTATTTCCCCACCTTCCTCTTCCCCTTCTCTTTCCCCTCCCCAATACCTTCAGCCTCACAACATTCCCCAGTTTGGGATGCCATAGTCTCACTGGCTCCAGACGGTTGGGAGCAGTTGAAACTCTTGTGCGGTATTCATATAAAAAAAAGGTCTGGATGCTTGGATTTTATTTGCTTGGTCGGATATCCAGCCCGACTGACCGGTCCACGCAAATTGCATAGGATTTCCCCATTCACGGACAGATTTGGATCGGGTCCATTGGAACGGCTTCAAATGGAGCGCTCGTGAATGGGGACCCTAAGACTCAATATTAACTTAGCCTAGGAAGCGTGTAGACCTACTGGGTACAGAATTTTAATAGTCAATATCACTTAGCAATCCAACGACAGGCCTTTCGAGTGAATATCGAAAGCTGAGATAAGTGTGGGTACATATAGTATTATACATATATTATACTTATGAGTTGTGCTTGTTACTTAAGTGGATTCATCGACGTTATATATTCATCAAATATATGACACGTGCTGGCAAGAAATCGGTATACTAGACCGTACACAAAATAAATTAATTTTAATATCTATCGAGCAGGGGTAGGCACTAGGCAGGCGGGGTTAGACGCCACACATATCTGTCTTAGCACAAACCCCCAGTGTCTCATAATTATTAAACAAAACAATTTCGTATGCAAAGTGATGTACGTAACATTCTAATTCTAAAATACATTATTTTTATTTTCGGAATATTTATTTTTATTTTATTGAGTACCGCACAAGAGTCCCAAATGCTCCCAACCGTCTGGAGCCAGAGAGACTATGGCATCCCTAATTGGGGTATGTTGTGAGGCTGAAGGTAGTGGGAAGGGGAAGGAGATGAGGAAAGGAAGGTGGATAAAGCCATTTCATTACCGTTTCTATTATGAATGGTGATCTTTCACCAGAGCGATACTGAGAGTATCTATCACTCTGGAACGTGCCGCAAATATAGTAAATACTATTTAAAATGAATAAATTCTGAAATAACACAAATCAATCAAATAAAATTTACTCGCACACGCCGGCATTTGAACCCGCCACCTCCAGATTCGTAGCCAAGTATCGTTACTACTCACCCACTTTATTTATAATAGTTGGTGGCGTAATGATCACCATAGTCGCCTTCCAAACGGTTGATCGGGGTTCGATTCCTGGCCTCGGTAATATTTTTATTTTTTATTAAAGATTTTTTTGTGCAAAGTAAGCTTCACAAATCCTACAATTATAACATCCCGCGATTTTTCACGGATCTGCGTTAGTATTATAATACAGGAATTGTAATCAGAGAAGCGTGTAATTATATTATATTTAAACATACTCTTCTGTTATCCCGACATGTAATTGATTCCATTGATCGTGCCATGTCCTCATGTAGTCTTGGACTTCTTCTTCCATTCGCTTTTACGTCATCATTCTATTAACATTCCTTTCTTTTTCCATCCTCCGTACATTTACAGCATTTACGATTATCATTTCAAAAAAACATGTCACATCCGATTCTAGCGCCTTTGAGGTGATTTTCTCACGAAAACGGCGCTATAAAAATAATCCATTTATTATTATTATTATTATTGTGAACTAAAAAGTTTAAATAGTTTCTGTTGTCTAAAATAGCGTGTAACAGGACAATTTAATTTCCGGATTTTTGTATTAATGTTGTCTTTAATTTTAAATGTTGATATTCATACTTTCTTCAAAAGATTGGTATTCACTTTGTGGGGTCATTATTAAGAGGAACGGCTGCGCGGCTTGTTTCATACAAAAATTAATTTTGGATTTGCGGCCAAAATACTCACTTAAACCTAATGATCTTTTTTTCATCAAAAAGTATAGTAAATATCTAGTACGGATTGGAAGTAATTTATTTATTTTTGTTTTACATTCGGAAATATAGGCCATTAAAGGAATTGATTGTACGCAATTTTAGAGGCACCTTTAACAATTATTTGGGGGCTAACGGTGATTTAAAAAAAAGTTTTACTCCGTCTCCTTTGAAAATATAATGAATTATAAAATGTAATTTTTTTAAATATTAAAATAAGCTTTATGGTGGACTTTAAATCAAATTAAAAACGACCAACTTACGTTGGAACATAAATTTGCCGTACATGATTTAAAATATCGACCGAAAAACTTTTTTTATGATTTTGTTTTTATATTTTTATTTACGTAAACATGTTTACACAGCAAATATGATAATTAAAAAATAAAAATAAAATTATAATAAATCCGCAAATAATTTTCGAAGTTGCCCGTAAACTTATGAAAACGATTTTTTTTTTCATGGCCTGTACTTCATAATTTAAAACAAAAATAAATTAAATACTTCCAATCCGTACTAAATATTTAGTAAACTTTTAATTTTAAAAAGTATGTCATTCAATTCGGATGGGTATTTTGGCCTCAAATTCAAAATTAAGTTATGTATGAAACAGGCAGCGCAGCCGTTCCTCTTAATAATTGAATAAAAAATATTTTGTATACATCACTTTATTAATAAACACATATGGTATCTATCTAAACGTTTCAAAAGCGATGCTTTCTTCATCGGGAATATATAGAAGACTAAAATATCATAATTTCAAGTATAGACAAATTATAAACGTAGAACACAACAATGTAAGAAGAGAAAAAAATCGTTTTTTTATCATTTTTTGTTTAAATTTATCATTTGTCTATTCTTATATTATTGTGTTCTATGTTTATCATTTTTCTATACTTGACATTATTATTTTTTAGTATTCTATATATTCCTGATGAAGAAAGCATCGCTTTTGAAACATGTAGATATGTGTATTTAATAAAGTGGTGAATACAAAATAATTTTTAATTCATTTTTTTATTCGTATTGTGGAAAATTGACAAATGTAAAAAAAAAAATCCCTGCAGAAAAGTGAAATATATGAAAGATCCACCCTTTTCGCATACAAATACAAGCAAATAGTAAGTTAACGAGGTTTACCGTGTTTTTTGAAATAATATATTCATTATTACAAAGCGTTTATCCATTAAAAACACCCGCGTTAAGACGATATTATTGGAAAACGATTCAAGGATTACTATTTTTCAAAATATGGTTAAAATTTGAATAAAGGATACGTACAGTGCCACTTAAATCGCTATCTTCGATGGAAAACCTTGTCGAATCCCTTCGAAGTGAGGTAATGTAGCCGATGGCTAAATAGCGTGCAGCGCGCGTGTATGTGGTTTTAAATGTAAAGTAATTAACATTATTAGGACTATTAGGTCGTGTGGATACAGCATTGTTTTAGATTTTTTTTCTCACCAAGATTCAAATATAATTTAAAAGGGTTCCACGACACTTCAACAACACGCGTAATTTTTTTTAAAACTAGCCCGACAACCTAACCTAATAATTTAGAAAAA
>JAHDVE020008007.1:0-138379 GCA_022606495.2 Halesus radiatus | reverse complement strand
TCATGGAGATTATAGGGGACGAATGGATTAATAAATCCACTACAAAATAATATATTTATTTAGAAGATACATATAGAAGAAAAAAAACATTGTAATTTATAAAAAAATGATTACCACTTTTTTATAAATTACAATGTTTTTTTTCTTCTATATGTATCTTCTAAATAAATATATTATTTTGTAGTGGATTTATTAATCCATTCGTCCCCTATAATCTCCATGAGTGACAATTTTCAATGCGTAATAAGGCTTTATTTTGCATTTTCGATCAAATTACACTTTGACGGGACTCAACTCTGTTATTACGAAACGTAAAATCAATGGAATTAACATAAGCAATTAAACGGACATTAATTTGGTGGGCGGAATAAACTGGTTCCAGGTCACAGATTTCACTATTGGCTTGATTCGCATCTAATTGCTTGCTTGCTTCCGGTTCCGAGTCGAGAATGATTAATTAAATGCCCGCCGGACGAAGGTATTTGGACTCGTTGCTAAACGGGAGCTTCAAACAATTGGTAATAGTGTATTCAATAACGAATTTCAATCAATTTTTCCACGTAGTGCAAACATTAGCTTTATAGCTCACTGTACCTTTGTGTGATTTAGAGTTTTTTTTTAATAAATGATTTACATACCTACATCAAACCCTTTAAAACAACATACAAATCCACTTATACATGTGGAATACAGAGTCCCCATCAGAACTCCTTCAGACTTTGTTTTTTAATGTACGCCTTCAAAAGTCAGGATAAATTTACACATACAAACTTGGGTTGATTCACAAGATCCTCATTACAACTTACATTCCATCAACCTACAACTAAAACTACTTTTGGACAAATAATTTTTCAATATTTCTCAATAAAAGTATTTAACATCCTCCCTCTAGCAATAAAAACCATTACAAAATTAACCGAATTCAAAAAAAGTATTAAGATATGGATTATGGACACGGGAAGGAAGAATATAGAGATGATGTTGCAACCGAACACATTTTAACGGCCACGCTATGTTTTCTCCTAGATTTTGGAATTTTTATTAATGTATTGCGTTACAATGTTCCTCTAGTAATATTTTAACATAATTACGAAAACTTTTTGTTATTTTTTTTTATCAAACTTACAATATACTTGACATAATTCATTATCCTTATATAAAACCATGTACAATGTGACCTTAGAACGGGGTACCCCAGTACGGTGACATTTTTGCGACTATTTTTGTTAAACATTATAAAATAAATAAGAAATAAAAAAATAAATAAACTAAAATAAAATACAATTGCACTCATACATGTTGAAATGAGACAAATATATAAAACAATAGCACATTCTTTATCTATGTCCAAACCGATTAGTTTCTAACCGCGTCTGTTTTTCTGATAATCGCAGTAATTTCTTTTTCATTTACAGCTGTGGTGTAGGTGCTCAACTGACCGTAATACGATGTGGTAGCCACTTTCTACTTGCGCATTGCATTGCATCACATTTCTTATTTCAAAATATCCTAACGTAATTTCTATCTTGCCATTAAAAGGAAATTGTTCTAATAATCCATCACGTCATATATACGCTACAACGTGTCATATTTTCTAATGAGATGAGATAAATGATGACAAAGTTGTTCAAACATGTTTGTGGTAACGTACAAGGGGGAACTTAAATGTAGTATCTTTGAAACTTTATTCTCATCGTTATTTAAAATAAAATTTGAAATAAATCTACTCTTATTTTATGTTCTGCTATTTTACCTTTTTTTAATTATTGTTACAGCTGTTTCGGCGTTCAAACCCATTTTAAAAGTGTAGTTAGGCCATATTGAGACGACTTACTTATATGGTTTTATTTACAGCCACCCAAATTTTACTTGAACGGTGTTTAAATGATTCATTACCGGTAAAACCGATTAGCTTTGAAAATAATTGTGATAAAAAAAATATCTCTATTCTGTGGGATACTTTCATTTGAAAGCTGTTTTTCTCGCATATAGTGCTAACAGTGTTTTCTTAATCGTTTTATAATGACGTGAATGCTATTTACGTCAATGAATTTAAATGTGATTGGGGTAGCTCGCTGAATTATTTCAAGGAATTATATTGTTTAGGTTTCGTGAATATATAATCATTGTAGAAAATAATATTAACATAACCCAAATGAAATATGAAAATGGAAAAAATTACAGAAAATAAAAAGATTTCAGTCGCATCTGGGACTGTAACCCAGGACCTCTGCCTATCCAAGGCCATCGCTTAACCAACTTAGCTTATGAGACCAGGTCAATTTATGTCATCTTCACCCATATCATATCTCAAATTCAAGATTTGTCAATATTATTCTCCATTTTTAATCACATATTATTGGCAGCTATCTTTATTTATTAAATCTCAATAAAAATAATTAAATAATTGAATATACATATTATATTATAAAAAGATTTCAGTCGCATCTGGGACTCGAACCCAGGACCTCTGCCTATCCGGGGCAACCGCTTATCTTCATCGATATGATATCTCAAATTCAAGATGTGTTAATATTATTGTGAATATATTTAAAAGTGGGGAATAAATATTTTTTCTTATTTTTTAAATAGCTTTATATTAGGATCATTCGTTCATTTATTAATTTCTTATTTCTCAAATAAATAATAAATAAAAATCTTAAATAATCACTAAAATACGTGCAATAAAATACTTAACATTATTAAATTTGATTTACTTCAATTTAAAAAAAAAAATTATTAAGTTTTTCCAATTAAACACGATAACAATTCCATAGTGTTTGATGGTGGAACCGCATAAATTTGCTTCCTATTCCTTCTAACTACCCCATTGTCTGACACAAGGAAAGGGATGAATGAATTTCATTAAATTCAGTTGGTCGACTATGGTATTTTTTTAACATAATTAAAGAATCATATTTCACATAAAGAGTTACCTGCCTACGAATTACGTCGCAATTTTTTTTTTTTTGGCAGTTACTATTGTTAACTTTTTAGAACGTGGAAGCAAATTATATAACGGAGTCTGTGTAATTCAAGATTATTGGGGAGATCTTATTTAAATCGAATATATTTTCTGAATAAAGGTGATTCGAGGAAAAGACTATAACAGTATTATATTTCATAATACATAAAAAAATACCCTAAAATTGGCTTACAGATAAAAAATAATAAACTCAGTGAAAATAAGACTCTTTTGGATCCTTTACAGATTCCACCGAAATAAAACTTGCTATGTAAATAACATATTATAAGGGTATGATAACAAAATTGTTTTATTTACTCAATGTTGTTTTTATGGGTTTAATATCGGCCGAATCCAATACCTGCTGTGCCTTTAGGAAATCTTTATTCGGGTATATTGTCTGGTTAAAACCCAGTGGCTGTGGCAATACAAACTAACGCCCTATTCGCATGAAAAATCAAATTTAATGCAAATATTTAAGGGTAAGTAGTTTACGTTCATGTTATTTCCTCATACGAAAAGCAAAAACGAATCTCAAAAGAATTGAAGGACTAACCAAACTAATAAATGTATGGCTATGTACCAGTGGCGTGCACGGAGTTCTTAATCAGGATAGGCAGTAGCAAAAAGAGCAAATTACTTAAATGATATTAAAAAACAGACCACAGACTTGGTAAGTTTTCTGTAAGAATGGCTAAGCTGCTGGCTTTAGCTGGATTACCTGCCACATCAAATGTCTAAATAACCGCTTCATTTATGCGTTTTACAAGCCAGTTAATGGATATATAAAATTTCAGCACTTTTTTTTCGACCGCACAAGAAATAAAATCAACATAATATGATAATTATTTCGTAGGCACGGCCTTTTTCTACTCTAACACAAACGAGTTTTCCCTTGAATGCGCATTGCGCGCACATTAACATTTTTTGTGTAGAATACTGCCAACTTTTGAATATTACATGCGCGTCATTTTGCATACTTAGTTCCTGCTATTGACACGTGTAGTAGGGCGGTCAGTGGGGCGCGCGCGACGCTGCGATTCATAACTGGAACTTTGCGCGTATTTTTGAAAGTAAAGATTGATTTTTGGGAACATTTTTATTTTCTTTTTTATGTGAGTTTGGTGGGCTAGGCAGTGCTTATGTGCCCTATGGAATGCACGCCTCTGGTACATATGTAAAAATGGGGCTTTTTCAAATGTTTATAATATTAGACAGGACCTGCCATTTTGGTTCAGGGCATATTATTATCCGTATATAAAAGTGTCGCTTCCTCTTTTCTGTCATCTTTCAGATTTATTTTTTTCGTTCTGCAGGGTGTTATAATTTTTGTACAACTTTTTTTTTATAGGAGTATGGCCTACTTATTTCGATGTCAGATTTTCCATTATTTTTGCAATTAAATTTCTCGTTGAAATAGTTATGAAATCATAATTTTCTTTTTATGTTAATACGGTTCAATAAATGTTAATACGGTTTCATAGCTCTTTTGGTGACATTCAATTTATTTATAATATATTAATAAAAGAAAAAAATCTTAGCCATGGGTTACTGGTAAGGTGCTATGATCTAGTCTAGTATAACCTCTTGCATAATTTTAGTATAACCTAACTATAACCTCTAAGACATACCCTCAAAATTAAAGAATAATGGCGTACCTATCATGATCAGCATAACAAAACTGCATTCTCGTGTAAGAATACACTGATTGATTTTTGGGTTTTTTAAAGGGTTAATTTTTATTTTATCAGTAGTTTTTTAGTGATTTATAGTGTAGAGCTAATATTATTAAGGCGTATAATAATAGAAATATAAATATATGTATATATACGAGTATATACTCATATAAGGTGTTAAGAGACGTACCCGACTTACATTAACCGCTGATTCCTAAGCATATTGGGAGTAAAAAATATAAATAGAATTTGATGTCAGGCCACGTTTTTTACATCATTGAAAAAAATTATATTAACCAATCCTAAATGAAATATGAAACCGAAAAAATCACAGATAAATGTGTCAGTCGCATTTGGGAATCGAACCCAGGATTTCTGTCTTATCGGGACAACCGCTCTACCAACTGAGCTAATGAGACCAGTTTAATTCATCGATATCATACCTCAGCTTCAAGACTTGTCAATGTTATCCTCCATTAAATCGATATTATTTGCTGGTACCTTTTCATGGTGATTACAAAGTTCTACCCGAATATAATTGTTATCTAGATAGTATCTTTAAAATATCTATCCGGTTTTTATTTATATGGGACTTCCATTGAGGAATCAAATATCAGTATGTACTGGACAGTCTATTTCGGGTAAGTATTGGGCGATTACTCGGCCGAGTGGCCAATAATGACATGTCAAATTGAATTTGAAAAGAAACAAATTATATAATAAAAGCAACAAAAAATTTCATTTTAATTTTTTACTACAAATAAGGTCAGAAATTACTCGTTAATCTTTATCAGATACGTCTCTTAAAACCTGTATATTACATTTAATAAACATAATAGCAAGTAAAGTGGAAAAATGTAACCCATCCAAGTCGGGAATCGAAAATGCGATTGTTTTTTTTTTATATATGCGTCAGAGACGATTTTCCGTCGGTTGTCAGCCGTGGCTACAGTTTTAATTTAGCACATACACCCCATCCAAGTCATAATAAGCGTGAACAATAAAAAACAAGACATTTTTATTGCTGAACTAACAATTTATTCAAGTTTAAGAAAGACAATAGAAAAAGACACAACTTTTTTTATTTATTTTACATTTTACGACGTAAAAAATAGTTTGACTTTCGGCGCCCCTAAATGAAAAGTTTTATTTTTTATTTTATTATTTTACGGCCATAAAATTATTCCAATGATGGTTATAAAAATACGAGTGAGGCCATATCTTGAAAAAGTTTTCCAACAAAGTTAAACGTTGAGCTCCTTGCTGCCGAAAATAAATAAGCTCACCATCAAAATATTTATTTTTCAGGCACTTTTTCGGAAGTTTGCATAAACCGAAAGTTGGGAAATGAGTGATGGCCGGAGTGAAGCCGTTCACGCAAAAACTTTTCGATATCAATTTCGTAATAGTTTGTTACACATTTGAAAAAATTGCGTCTTCAATCATCCTTTGGCGTACGCATTAGAATTATTGAAAAAAAGGAGTTTCTCACAAGAAAATGTTTATGGGGGCAGTCTGGATGAGGAATGTGTTTGGGACTCAATTTTGTGAAATTATTATTATTGTTTGCCAAGATTCATTACCAATCATCATTTTTATTTTATTATATGAATACCGCATAAGAGTCCCAACGGCTCCTAACCGTCTGGAGCCAGTGAGACTATGGCATCCCAATTGGGGAATGTTGCGAGGCTGAAGGTATTGGAGAGGGGTGGATAAGGGGAAGAGGAAGGTGGGGAAATACCTGGCTATTCAGATCTGGCCACCAAACACGGCTGAAAGCCTTTTCAAGCAACGTTTCAATTCTGAATGGTGGTCTTTCACCAGTGCGATACTGGAACGTGCGCAAATATACTATATATTATTTTTAAAGGAATTAATTGTGAAAAAGCACAAATTAATTAAATAAACTTTACTTGCGCACGCCGGGATTTGAACCGGATTTGAAAAGTTATTACCATTTTTATTCCTTTTATCAATCTTATGTTCTAGACCTAATATAAAAATTGCTCATCATTATTTTGTAAACACATATTTAGCCGAAATCTTAAGTATAAAGCCTACAATTTGTCTCCGTGTTTCACTTAAAACTCTCCCACGATGAGCTCTGGCGTCATGAAATTTGCTTTTCGACGCTATTTTAAGCAAGTGACATTGCCGTATCGTCTTATTGATATTCAAAAGATCACATTCGAAGAGTTCAATTGATATTTATATTTTTGAAAGCATTCATTTTTATCGACGGTGGAATTCTATTTTAATCACAAAAACATTTAAATACATCAAATTGTTTTTTAAGACTAGATAAGACTTAGCTAATGGGTAATACGTAGAAAAAATAAAAAAAGGAACTACAAATCGTACCAATGAAAACTTTTTTTAAATATAATTTTAGTATCTTCCCTATGAGACAAAACAGCACAATTTTTTTTATTTATAAATTTAACTATCTGATGTGTACCCGGCCTTGCTCGGAATTCTTTTTTGGATTAAAGTTATGAAGTTGTGAATTCTTGCTTGTCATTAGGGTGCCATAATTGATTTGACAGCGAAAGTAGCTATCTCCAAATAAAGAAACATTCATTTGAATATTTTATTTCATTCCAAACGTTTGTTTTTTCAAAATATATCTAATCATCAAGGTCTTAAGTAGGTACCTACTCGTCTTTTCTATTTTAAAATATTCTACCCAAAAAAAGTTTTTTTCTTTTGAATATGCAATCTGTGGCTGACCAGAGTGTTATATCTTTGGGCTAACCTAAATAAAACATGGCAGGTTCAATGTTTTTCATACTAATTTTAAAATGTTATAGCAATAGTTTTACATATTGGATTTCATTCAAACTACTTTCTAAACCGTCCCGGCACTAATAAAAACAAACTGTGCTATTTTCGGCGAAACCGGTCCAGTGAGTTTCGAGAACATCGAGGACAAAGAAACAAAGTTACAAACTTACATTGATTTTGATGTACATAGATAATACGCAAAAGTAAATGAAAAAAATTATTATTTTTATAAACAATAATTATTAGCCTGAAACACTCATCCAAATTGAAAAAAACCTTTCCAAGCAAAGATAAATGTCGCCGATAGGACTCGAACCCGCACCCTTCTAATATCCGGTCAGATGCTCTACCATTGAGCTACGTCGGCTTATCGCAAACCCGCCAAGTTAATCAATATATACTAGTGTTTCATAATTACAATAATAATAATTACTGTTTTTTATTATATTTCACCTGTAAACAACCAATAACCAAACAACAAACAACCAACTTTAAATCTTGTCTTAAGTTTTTAAGAACTTTAGTTTATCAATTGAAAAGAATTATGTTTGCCATTCGAAATTATCTGAAGCACACAGATTAACGGCGAACATTAATGTTTTTTCGCAAAAAACACAACCACACCGCAAACGTTGATTTCATTTCACACTATGCTATTATATAGGTAAGTCGTATTTAGATACGTTTGTAAAATATAATACCACTATACTATAATAAGAATAGAAATACCACCAGTTAGGAACGTTGTGAATATTACGTCCTGACGAGGGAAGCGGGTTTCGCATAACCCGGTTTGAATGGATGTGGAGGTATCGTAACCATCTAGAACTTGATCGTTCGGAGTTACCAGCTGGTCGCAATTATCCCGCTGAACTTTATTTAAATAAAATCTAATCAATATAGAAGATGATATTAACCAATCCTAAATGAAACACGAAATCAGTCGCATCTGGGAATCTTAGCGGGATAGCCACTCTACCAATTGAGCTAATGAGACCAGTTCACTCTATGCCATCTTCTTCGATATCGTACCTAAGCTTCAAAAATTTTCAATATTATCCTCCATTATATCCCATATTATTGGCTGCTATCTTTCTGATGATAACAAAGTTCTACCCGAATATAATAGCAATCTAGATAGTGTCTCAGATATATATATAATTTTTATTTATAAGAGACATCTAATGACTTTTCTATAAGGCTAGAAAGAACAATCATAATAAAGATAACAGTAAATAATATGGGATATAATGAAGGATAATATTGACATGTCTTCAAGTTGAGGTATGATTTCGATGAAGATGGCGCAAAATGAACTTGTATCATTAGCTCAATTTGCAGAGCTGTTATCCCGGTAAGACGGAGGTCCTTAGTTCGATTTCCAGATGGCGACTGATACCTTTTTTTAAAATTTTCTCTGGTTTTGTGTTACATTTATTGGTTAAAATTATCTTGTGTTGATTAAATATTACAATGAGGTTTATAAGTTGTTAAAATAAATTGACAATCTTATCATTCAAACAACAGGAAAAATATGTTATTTTCCACTACAAAAAAATACGGCTTCTCGCCTACCAAGCCCTAAATCCATATACAAACTCTCGCAGAAGAGCTAATCGGGGTTTCTACTTGAATAAACAGATAGTCAACATAATGAGTGAAGGACCTAGAATATGTATTTTTTTAAACTGTAGTGTCATGGGCCTCGTTGCCAGTGTACCCGGTCGTGTGGATTAAAAACCGCACACCTTGTTTAATACGCAGCCCTAACGTAACGACCATAATTATTCACAGTCATAACTACAAAATTTGCATAATTTCCGGACCCCGTAGTAGTAGTTTTATGTCACGTTACTAGCGAATCGGACGTTGTTCATACTGTAATTATTAAAACATACTTTTATGTTCATTCACACCATCTTTTTTTTTGTTAACTTCAGCAAAGTTTTATCATTAATATCAAACACAGTGTACCATCAGCACAGGTGACAATAAGGATTTAGTTTATACACCTACTTTCTAATATGTTTTGACTTTTCAATCCTTTTCATTCTTTTTTGCGAAATAATTTTTGTTTTTATTTATTGTACTTATTGATTATTATTGCTATGTAAACATTCGTTTATGTAAGTGTTGGGCACATTGCCTGTTTTATGTACTAAAATAAAGTACAAAAAATAACAGAAATTTACTAACTAATCTTTGCATCATTTGTCTGCAAGAGTAGACGGAGTAGATGAACCGCTGCACAACTCTGCTTTAGAACACATCCATTGCTTCATTTTTTTTATTTTTTTTATTAATCTTGATGAAACATGATTTTTTTTTAAAGAAAGTCAAATATTCCCTGGTTACGAATAACCTGACAATATTTGAAAATCTCCTACTACCGTCACAGTAAACGGAAGATGTTACTTGTGTCGTAATGGAGGACTTAGCCAGCCGAGGAATTGAAATCAAGACGCCTGGGTGAGACCCAAACGCGATGCCAACTCAGCCACTGACCGGTATAATTACAAATGTTCGATGTCTGTCTTACTGGGATAATGTGTGTGTAATCTCCTGTGTCGAGGCAGACGTATTTTCATTAATCGGGCATTTTGACTATTGACATAATCCGACCCGAGTTATTGATTAACTTGATCGTACCATGTCCTCATCGGGCATCCCCGATTTTTTCTTCTATTCACTTAAGTATATTTACTATATAAACCATTTACCCTCGCAACGAGTAGAAAAAAAAATCAGAGATCTTAGAGTTGTACTGGGTTCTTAAATGCTATATAAGGATCATTTTTTTTTAAGAGGCCTATAAAAAAATCCATTTTATTTAACGCATTGCAAAAGCCCGTAACTATACATGCTGCACACACTTATTTTACTATATTTGACATAATACGTAAGGTCATATCTTAATTTTGCCTCAGTCGTTTGGAATCTCCTATATCAAACCTATATTGATTGTATTGAAAACATCCAAAATAAATTTAATAAATATCTGCCATATCGCTCTAATAATCATCGAGTTAATCCCCTTGTTCTATATAAGCATAGAAAAATCACTGATGCGTTTTTCTTATACATCATTGTCAACCGTCTTGTTGATTAATCGTGTTAGAAAAAAATGCATTTCGTTGACCTGAGCGCCATACCGGATCTAATGATTTATATCAGTATATCACATTATTAATCTAAGGCCGCTCTCTGATGGTCCGGTAAGGAATCGACATAAACTGGGTGCAGCAAAAACGGGGAAAATGTTTTGCGATGTCCTCACTCCATAGACTCTGACGGGTCTGCAGTGATTTGTAGCTAGCAGTAAAATTAACTTCATAAAACCACGCGCATCACCTCCGTGGCAATACAATTGCTGTTCATAATAAATATTATATGAAATATAAATATTTTGCATACCTGATCATTCTGTTATTTCCTTAGACATTGGATTGTATGCATTTTCGTATTTTAACTGACGACGCTTGTGACAGTTGTGACGCGGTTTCAATGTTATATTGCCAACTCGGTAAATAAATAAATAATGCTATTAAATTTACAGTTAGTTATTGCGGCCATGAGTGTCGTGAAATCATCACCTTAAATACGTAAATGCATATAATATAATCCGAATATCTACGATATGTCTAAAATAATGTGATTGCATTCCCGACAATAGTGGGATTCCTCCTATTTCACTTCAAGTTTTCTCCGTCCCTTTAGTAAATATGCCGGTAATTTATAATTATAATGGCATTCACATTTCTCTACCTCCATTATAAAATGAAAAATCATATATTGCTCCATGTTTGAACTCATAGCCGAATAGCGCGTAAACGATCTAAACGAAGCGTGTTTACCGAGAAGCTACTGAATTGTTGTCCCGCTTGTGGTATACTAGAACTATATCGCGCCGCTCCCACTTCCTCTCCGAGTCGTGAGCTGACGCAAATATTCGAGTATATATATGACGCAGCGAGCTGTCGGTATCGCGCATGACGTTAATATCAATTCCTTACCGACTGTCAGAGAGAGGTTTAAGCATGTTCGAAATTCATTAATGGGACGTTTCTTCAAAACATTAAATACCTTACGAGATGAAAATATATACAATCAATCTAATTGAAATTATCGTATAATGCGAAAAGTTTTATTACTCCTTTTAACTTTTCCTATAAAATCTACAGATTATTTCCTTTGTTTTTATTTATAATGTAGTATGCATAATTGCTTCGAACAGGTCAATTAATAAGGTTTATCTTATGTTCTTTTGAGAATGTAATTATCATATTGTATAACTGATTCCTAAATATAATAATTTTTCAAATTCACCAACGCATCGTATATTCTCCCGACACCCCTTCTCTCCATTCATCCACTTCAATTACACAGATGCAGTTAAAGAATTTCAACGTTTGTTCATATGAAGCTAAAAAACATTTTAGTAGTATTCTGGCCTGAAAAAGCTACGGTGGTACCGAAACCCGGTCGTTATGAAAAGTATATATATATAAAATAAAATTGATGTAAACAAAGTTATTGTTTTATTTTTAAATTATACCGTCACATCACAAAGTTACCGCTTTATATGATAATATAAAAAAAAAAATTATTTACCTAGAAAGCTTTGAACATTATAAAAGAAATGAAACACTCACCACGAATTTACCGTATTATTTGACACTTATCAACTTTGCATTATACATATATATATACTAGCTGATGTGTACCCGCTTTTCTCGCGATAACTTTTTTTTTTGGAATAAAATTATGATGTTTGATTCGACAGCGAAAGTAATGCCTTATGACGACTATTACTATCTCCGAACAAAGAAACAAACATTTATTTGAAAATTTTATTTCTTTCCAAACATTTACTTTTTCAAAACATATTTAAATAATAAAGTTCTTAAGTGGATACCTACTTGTGTTTTCCATTTTGAAAAGATTCAATACAAACAAACCTTCTTCTTTTTAATCTATGGCTGACCAAAGGCTGATAAAATCTATGGGATAATTTCAATACCACATGGCGGGTTCAATGTTTTTCATGCTATTTTTAAAACGTTATAGCAACAGTTTTACATATTGGATTTCATTCAATATAATAATCTCTCAACCTTCTCGACACTGATATGAAGATATATTGAATGATATATTTGTGTTATTTTCAGCGAAACCGGTAGAGTAATTTTCGTGAAAATCGAAGACAGACGGACAAACATTAATTTATATAATATTATATCTTGTCTATATATACATATTCAATTTAAATTTTATAACTTATTGAAGTTTGTAAACCCCATTGTAATATTTAATCATTGAAGAAGATAATATTAAGACATCCCAAATAAACCACGAAACCGAAAAAACAACAGAAATAAAAAATAAAAAAAGTGTTATTTATAATATACTGCCACGATGGTGTTTAGACATAGGCAAATCCGGTGGGCCACAAATAGTACAGTGAATTATTATTTTAATATAACTCTCTTTCTTGATATGAGTTTTACGGTCATGCGGAAAGCAATTCGTACAAAAGAGATTGTTTTAAATTTAAAAAACAACTCGATAAAAATAACGCAACACTGTTCTCTTACAATCTTCAAGCAGTATATTAAAAATCCTCTCTTTGTTTCAGTAATCGCCTCCATGTACGTATCCCGGCTGCAGTACGCGAACAGGCACCGGAACAGCGCTGAAAAGAGATTGATACCGGAAGTAAAGAATACCCGCGCTGACCGGAAGTACCTCGGGGGGGTGGGGGTGGCGTGTGCTCCGCTGCCATTTCCGGTTGCGCCAGGACCTACGGCAGGACGCCGCGGAAGCGGGGGATTACAAGAACGAGGAAACAAAAGGTGAGCTGTTTTTTTTTTTTCTACTCATGTTTCCTGTTCAGATCAGACGTCATTGATGCTTTGTGATGAGGCCTGTACAAGTCCGATGTTACGATTGCTGCGTAAGATGTTCCATGGAAATAACTAATTTAATATTGGTCACGATTGAGATCTTCCGAGGAAATAACAAAGGTGGTAATTATTGAGCATTTCAATGGTGCGTGGAAATAGCAAGGATGGTATTAATGAGGATTGAGATCTCCCATGAAAATAACAAAGGTGGTATTATTGAGGATTTCAATGGTGCGTGGAACAAGGATGGTATTAGTGAGGATTGAGATCTCCCATGGAAATAACAAAGGTGGTATTATTGAGGATTTCAATGGTGCGTGGAAATAGCAAGGATGGTATTAATGAGGATTGAGATCTCCCATGAAAATAACAAAGGTGGTATTATTGAGGATTTCAATGGTGCGTGGAACAAGGATGGTATTAGTGAGGATTGAGATCTCCCATGGAAATAACAAAGGTGGTATTATTGAGGATTTCAATGGTGCGTGGAAATAGCAAGGATGGTATTAATGAGTATTGAGATCTCCCATGGAAATTACAAAGGTGGTATTATTGAGGATTTCAATGGTGCGTGGAAATAGCAAGGATGGTATTAGTGAGGATTGAGATCTTCCAAGGAAATAACAAAGGTGGTATTATTGAGGATTTCAATGGTGCGTGGAAAGAACAAAGGTGGTGTTAGAATTAAGATGATAGATAACATTTAATGTACGACTTCTGACTTAGGCTGCTCTCTGACGGCCCGATAAGGAACGAACATTTCACTCGTTACTGCAGACACTGCACAGAAAAGTCAAGTTTGCTAAAGTAAGGTAACGGTTTGCAAGGCAGTCCATTGTGAGACTTTTCTGCGCAGTGTCTCCAGTAGCGAGTGAAAAGTTCGTTCCTCACCGGACCGTCAGAGAGCAGCCTTAGCATGTAAATACTGCGCGGTATATTATCTTATATTGATCAGCCGTGAAGCATGATAGCATGACCGTTATGCTTTGCAACTGATCAAATTTGATCAAACATTGAAACGGATCGAGAATCGCTATTCAAAAATGACGTTAATTGTCGATCAAATATAATGATCCCCAAAAAACACAGAAAATAAAAAGGTAACTGTCGCATCTGGGACATAAACCCAGGACCTCTCGGTCTGTCCAGGACCAGCGCTCTAACCAATTTAGCTGATACCACTTCTTACTTTCCATCATATTTATCGATATTATACTTCAATTAGCGAACTGTTAATATCATATTCAATTAATTCCGCTATATTTCTATGTTGACTGCAAGATTCTACCCGAATTCATTTGCAATCTAAATAATGTCTCGGATATACCTATCCGGTTTTTATTTACGTGGGACATCTATTGACCTTTTCTACAAGTCTATGAAAACTGAATATTACTCCTACCCAGGACTTTAAAATAAGTATATATAATGTATGTATATTTCAATAAGGTTTTTATTATAAACTTCAATTAATTAAAAAAACTAACTAACCAACACTCCGTTTCTCCGCAGGGGTAGGCAGAGAGGACTGACCGCCAAACAACTCGATCTTGGCATACACTTCTTGCTTCATTCACTTTCATACAACGTCTCATACATTCTCTTCTGTTATTCCGACTTCTGGCATGGCACGACTCAAGTAATTTGATTCACTTGATCGTGCCATGTCTTCCTCGGTCGTTCCCGGCTTCTTTCATTCACATTCGCGTAATATATTCTCCTTACACTCCTTTCTTCGTTCATTCGCTGTACATGCCCAAACCATTCAATAAATTATTCCAATAAAAGTTGAATATTAATCCTAGGTTTATATTATAAAGTATGAAAAAAAGACATATTTAACAACATTTTATGATTTTTTTAAAGACGAATCTAAAATTTATTTAAAAAAGAATATAAAAACAAAAAAATATGCTCAACACTTCACAAGTACACAAATATATTTATTTAATTGAAACGTCCTTTTTAATCCGAGAAATGTAATGGTGTGTACAGCAGGCACATCTCAATAGCTGTTTGCCAATTTCTTGTAATATAAAAGGTGGCAAGGAAGAAATCCATCCAACAACTGAGGCCCGGGGACAGGAGGGAGCAAAGAAACGACTCGTTAAGCCCTCAGTATAATAATTTGAACGTGACAGAAATCGATTATGTCCCATTGGCCTTTGAAAAATTATGATTGAAGTTACATTGTTAGGGGGAGTGTTTCTTTAGAAGTTTCTCGGATAACAGATGGTTCAGAAGCACACTAAAAAAATAATACATTAACAAATCGATTTTTTTATTAAATTCTTTATTCATAAATTTTTTAGTATAAAAAGATATTACATGATTTTCGACTGCCCAACTAAGCACATGCCTGTATTATGGCAGTCTTATTATTACTTATAGATCCTTAATTTTGTTTTAGAAAGACTTAAAGAAGAAAAAGCAGAAAAGTGATAAAAATACTTGTAATACAGATATATGTCATTATATTTCAAAGTCGGCTAAATCCACTTTTTGGTTAATATTATGTTACTTTTTTTATGTCAATTGCTGTAGAACTACTGTTTCTGACCCTTCTGCATTTTCAAAATCACCTAAATCTGTTTATATAATAGACAAATCATAGTCAAATCTTGTAATTTTTTTTTCAAAATTAATCAAATTCATACTTTTTTTTTTGGGAAAATTAACAGCAAATCCATAATTTACATATATATAACAATAAAAACAATAAATATTGCCAATTACAAATTTTCCGCTGCTGATGATAAATACTATGAGTAAAGTGTGACAATATACAGTTTTATATCAGTTAGCTTAAACTATGTTAGTCCGTGGAGGGGAGGGTGGAGGGGAACATAGGAGTGGGATAAAGGTAAAAAGGACCAGAGTAGATTTTCAATCACAGAACAAAAAAAACTGTTTTTCTCCAGTTCATCCATTTTGGATTTGACTGAATTTGAAACGACACATTATTAATACAGATCCAGAATAGTAGATAATCTCAGTATCGCCCTGGAGAAGAGAAGCTATTCAGAATCGAAACCTGTTGCTTAAAATGGCATTTCCGTCTTTGGTATATTCAGTTCTCAATAGCCGTGTACTTCGTAACCATGCTTTTCCCTATCTCCTTCCCCATCCCCACTCCCGTCATCTTCACAACATACCCCAAATGGGAAGGCCATGGTACCACTGGATTTGGACAGCTGCGAGCATTTAGAACTCTTGTGCGGTATTCACGTTACCAAAACCTGGTTGCAATAAGACCGTTTCATATTTTCTTTATCGTGTTTTTAATGTGACTTCATTAGACATTGTAATTTCTGTGATACCTCACAAAGGTCATAGGTACCCGAAATCGATGAGCCTGTGGGATCCCCAGTTTGGTAAGAGGATGGTTGGAATCTACCTGGCTAAATAGTCACTTTAGTAAGGAAGCTATAGCAATTTTGGATAATTACATCTCACTGATTTGATACAATTTATAGATATTCCAAGGTAACCATAAATAGCCTTAGGAATAATTGATGGATTTAAACGCTAGCGATATCAGTATTTCGTATTATGTACATTCATTATTTATTTATGTTAATGGAAATCACTTACTTCCTTGCACAATATTAATACAAAATAAATCTGTAGTCATATGGCAGAAGGGCCCATCCGTTCATTTCAATATTGTTCGCGAGAGCAAAATAAGATTTCGATCAAGTCCTCCAACCGAAATATTTGACCAATTCTCTCGTTTTAACCGAACTTATCTGTTTGTTTGTTAGGATTTCAAAAATTATTATTTTCTTATTTAATGCAATAGAGATTTTTGATTAAATATTGCGAATGGCTCTTTTGCCATCGACATTTTTTGTTGATTTTTCAAATGCCTCGTTTTGCCTTGTATCATCGTGCAAACCTCAGATCGTGGAATATAAAGAGATATGCTGTAAGGAGCGCCCGACTGACGGCCGACGACGCTTTATCATGCATCATTTTTAATTTGCTAGAATTTGCAGTTGCTCTTCCGTAGCCGAAGTTTGATGTTTGTCCTCGTTTTATTCAAAATGCCGTCTTGTTCAGTGCAACTTCGAGAAAATACGATCGGCATAGTAAATACAAAAGAAATGGAATACCATTTCATCAATTTGTACTAAATTAGATTACGAAATCTATTATTAATAATTTTTTAAAAATTTTATTGACGTACGAAAGAGTTGCCGCACAACTTAAAGTTAAAGTTAAAGTTTGTGATGTGTTGGACGTTTAAATATCGACTATCGACATTTCATTATTTCTTTTTAAACGCATGTCTTGATCCCTTAAAGTTGAGATTCACTCTTTTGTGGTGCGTATATGGAAAAACAAGTTTCGGAATTGGTCTTCCGTATTTTAGTTTTAGGTTTTTTTGAGAATAGCAATTGTGAAGGTTAGGCAAATGTCCACAATTTTTTTTATGTTCCTTCTCGACCATAGATTTATTGATAGATGAGTTATTAGTTCCCGTGCTTCCATATACGTGTTTTCCAAAAGGGGCATAACTTTCTCTATTCATAAGCGATTTTTCTTTCTGTGAACTTAAGACATTTTCGGTTGAACGATCTTTTGTCTTGTACCGCCTATTTAAATTTTGATGTCTTTAAGTCTGCATTTTCTGTCTTCTTACAATTTTGATTTGTTCTTTTCATAACCGCAAGCACTTAGCTAGGTTATATCATTATTTTTTTTATCGTTATTTGAGGTGTGAAACCACCCGTTGCTGGGCACTAATACATTAGGCTCTAAAAAATATATAGTCTGAAAAATATATTTAATTTTTTTAAATTAATAATATTTTTTTTATTAAAACGTAGTTTTTCGCTCTACCAAGATCACAGTCTTTAACGACTTTATAATTTAACAATAAGTTAAGTATAGATAAATTCCAATTAAATGTAGCTGCAGTATCACAATTACTTTTTTTTTCTTTTACTAACTAACATTTGTGACGTTTACTTACCTCTGGTATATAATATATACATTTTTTTTTGTTAATTTATAAGAGATTTTTAAATAAAATATCAGTTAAAACTGCAAAATAAAACCCCCAACACGGGTGGAGTATGAAGTAATGCTCAAATTACTTATTATTATTATTATTTTAAACGAATGAATAAATAACCAATATAATTGTTATTGCGAATTAATGGACAAAACCAAAAAACTAGACAAAATTTAGTTACATAATTATAGGTATGAAACAATCGATACAAGTTATTACGAATAATGACACCCTATGCACGTCCAGAGTCCAGATCACACTGATACTGTTTTTTCTGTTCCGAGAAAAATACAATTTTTTTTATAAAAGTTATTCTTAAATTAAAAAATCGATTATATTTTATCAATAGCGATTCGTGATCGCGCAATCCCTATCACATTTCGCTCGAATGTATGGGTGCATTCGTATGCCATCGGAATGTGTACGCACAGAATTTTGTTTTAGTATTAGTGCCAACCAAATTACACGCTCAGTGTGTAGGTATGGACAGGGGACGGGCACTTTCATACAGTAGTATTGGTTATAATTATTGGAAACAAACGACACTGGAACCGATAGTAAAAATGGAACACAGCATATATCTTTATATTCTATGATCTGAGGTGCAAACACAACAACAAAAATATTTTATTGTTGACTGTCGATTAGTTTTAACCTTCGCATAACACTCGTAATTTCATTAAAAAAATTGTCTTTTTTATCTTTTGCATGGTACAGTTCTCACTAAATTATACCGATCGCGACATACAAAAATCGACATTCCTTAGAGTTTTGCCTTTTCCATTCTGTGTAACTTTGTGTGTTGGGTACTGATAGATATATCCTTTTGCTACACTCGAGATAGGGCATGTTGGAACGTTTCTAAAAGAAAACTTGAAAACCTAAAAAGTGCAGACGGGACCTTCTGCCATATGACTACCGAAATCGTGTAAACATAATTATATATTACGTGTAACCACACTTTCTATCAGAATAGTTACCTTTTTAATTAAAATTAATTCCACCTTAACCTTTATAATGAATATTTTGATTAGTATTTACTCAGCAAACGCTCTACACCCATAGTACGGGGTCTTTGCTTTGCTCCCGATTTTCGTCAATCATGTGCCGCAAAATAAATGTATACCCATACTTGGATTAACAGACAACGGCTCTGTAAAAATATACATGAACGCACACAGTTACAAGTATGAAGCATTTGAAGATAATTTAATATATTTTTTAAATTTAATGTAAATGTATTAAATTTTATTTACATTAAATTAAAAAAAACTGAAATCTTGTATTTTTTCCGTTCCTCATAATATAACATAGACATTGAATAAGTAGATTGTAAAAAAATATTATTTTGCCACATTTTAAACTAAAATGTAGTCTTACGTAATTTAAATAACGTTGGTATTTAAATTATTATGACGTGGTAACTAAGTTTAATAACAAATGAAATAGGTACATCTCAAGAAGTAATAAGATGAGATTCAAATTGAGATGGCTAGGGGCGCCATCGTTAAAACGAAAAAAATCTTCTGAAACCATGACGTAAATCAATAATATATTTTTTTTACTGGTTCATTGCTTGTTTGGCGCATTTACCAAAATGAAATTAAAGTACAATAATAACTACAGAATAGACATTTCGCGTAGTACTTGGTTCCTTAGAATTACCGGATAAATCAACACACGAATGAATCAACAAACTTTGTAAAAGTGGTATGAAGTCATAAAAACGAAACAATTTTTTTTAAATTTCCCGAAAATCCTAATCTAACCTAACATAATAAATAATAATAATAAATACCCATGTATAAATACATTTTTTTTAATAATTTCGTCAAATGATTGATAACTTTGTGGCGTCATTATTAATTATATAATTAAAAATAACATGTAGAAATATTTATATATTTTAATTAAAGTGGTGTATACAAAGTGTATTTTTAATTAAATTATATATATTTTTTGTTTAATTTAAAAAAGAATTAATGATTAAATTAGGTTAGTTGAGATTAGGTTTTCAGACTAGTTTTTTTGGTTTTTGTTTCGTACCTTTAATGAGTTTGTATCACTTTTCAAAATGTGCCGATTCATAGATGTGTTGATTTATCATGGAACCCCTTAGAAAAGTGCGCCGTAACCTTTTCCCACTCACAGTACATCAACGTCTTTCCCACAAAATCCGCGGTAAGCCATAAGTAAAAACATTTTTTTTAAATTAATGCTCAAATCATATAATATTGTTTTATGTGATAAATATATACCTACAGGGTACATAGCTATAGGCTAAGATCATTTTTTTTTCAACCGGCTCAATTTCTCAAAGACTGTCTCGACACGGGAGCCTCATAGACATCAAAAACTATCTTAATATTTGTTGTCATGATTAATAAAAAAAAACTTTCGTCTTCACAGCAGAGAAAAATTATCTTTAAAATTATCTAGTTATTTAACACTCTGGTTAGCCACAGATTGCATATTCAAAAGAAGATTTTTTTGGGTAGAATATTTTCAAAATGGAAAACACTAGTAGGTACCTACTTAAGATCTTTATGATTTAGATATATTTAAAAAAAATAAACGTTTGGAATTAAATAAAATGTTCAAATTAATGTTTGTTTATTTGGAGATAGTTAGGTACTTTCGCTGTCAAATCAATTATGGCAATCTAATGACAAGTGAAAATCCCGAGCACGGCCGGGTACACATCAGCTAGTCATAAATAAAATAATATTTCCTTATTTCTAATACAAATAGCTTATTTCAGCTAGCCTAGTTTTCAATGTGTTTATTAGTGGTTTAGTTTTAATACAGTTTTTTCATTATTATTTTTTTTATTTCAGCGGGTAACATATTTATACAGCTAGGAATCATGTGATCTAAAGTTCTTTGTCCATATTTGTTTTTATGCTTAGGAACCGATAATCCTTCATTAAAATTGAGACGAGTATTATAAGTGTGCTCTAGTCTATTTGTAGGGTTATTAATGTACTGAAATATATTTTTATACCACAGAATTGATCACAGGGTTGCTTGCCACGTCTTTTAAAACCTGGAGGAATGCATATTAACTACACCGAAATCGCCGGAAAAGGACACGATTTCATCATTCACGGTTTGTCGGGATTAAAAATCGTTTTAAATGGCTTAAATTTTACTAAAGAACATCACAAAATAAACAATTTTAAAATATATGCGGAGTGTCCGTCCCTGTGGAAAATTTATATGGGAGCGGACAGCTGAAGTTGGCTGAAGCGCTGCATGCGGCCATTTGCAAAAACGGACTGGAATCGCGGCCATCTAAACAAACGTCACAAACGGAAAAATAGCGGCCACTGCCATTGCTAGATAAATCTCCCGCTCCTCGCTGACAAAACACCCCGTGACGTAACTGCTCCATCGAATGCAATCATAAGAATTAATGAGGAAAGATCGTCAAGTGGACTGCATACGACTTTTTAACTGACCGTTGAGAGACAAAAATAATTATCCTTGGAGGAGTGGCCTAAAGGCTTAACACCACTGATTATTTAACAATTGATTGGTAATCAAATCGATAATCAGCTTAATTTTGATGTTAAACGCTGATTAGAGGTCCGTTTCGGCTGTTTACCAAATTGTGATCAGTCGTCAAGTATGCATATCAGCATGGCCGTTATGCTTGACGACTTAAGGGGATCCACATCCTAAAATTCTAACGAAATCACTCAATCCTTATGCAGGTGGCGAAAGGGTTAAAATTCTCACTTAACACAGGCCGCATGTTTTGATCTACGCAAAAAAAACATCACCAAAATGCGTGTTTTATTGTATTTTTAAAGTTCAGGCATAATTATTGAAACGTTTTTCAGTAATTTTCTAAAAACTTAATTTGCCACAATGAACAATTCGATAATATCGTTAAAGGGGTGAGTAAGTAGGAGAGTTTGCAGTTAAATTTTTTTTCAGGTATGATACTTTATTTTTTTCCTGGCTTACTTAAAAACTCACCAAAAAATAGCCGGTCAAACAAAGGGCTATGGCGCCTTCTACTTGCAGCATTTAATTAAATCATCTATGATATTTGGAAGCCATCAAATTTTCAGAGCAAAAACACATTATTTTGCATTACTACCCATTCCATCGCCTTAAGGTCTATTCGTCTACCAGTACCGCGCAGTGCAGAACAGTACAGTGCAGACACGACAACATAAGTTGCTTACATTATCTATGAACACATCCATGTTACAGGTGACGTCTGCGCGTGTGCAGATAGTATGAACATTTACCGTTAGTACCGCCATGTATTGACATCATCAGTTGGCGTCAATCGACGCAGATATTGGTAAAACCAAAAAAAGATGGAAAACGAAAAATTGATTAAATTGGTCGGGAAATATAGGTTATAAAACAATAATACATATGGGTATAGCATTAAAAAATCCTCAAACATGTTGTGGCGGACGCTAACTCTCAGTTGACAGTTCAATTGACAGCCGTATTCGCGTCAGTGCTGTGCTGCACGATTTAATGTGAATACTCGCGTCTGTGCTGTCCCTGCCACGTTACGTGTCAGGCATGCACGGTGCTGGTAGATGTGAATATACCCTTACGCAACTGTTGTGCATTTTCAGTCTTCAATATGTATTCCTATCGATCATAGATGTATGATATGGATATATAAACATGAACCGAGAATATTTTCACAGATGAATTGGAGTTTGAATTATCTACTATCTATACCTATAAATAACTGCGTACTGTGACGATTTTTCAGAAGTCAAACACAAAAAAATGGTTTATCCAAAAGGATTAAGTTTGTTTTTGTAGCAACCATTAGTTTGAATTTTGTCGTTTTTACTGCATGTTCTCTTAAAGGTATTCTAACAAATGTTGTTGGTAGGTGCTTAACTAAAAAAAAAGAACAGATTTTTTTACTTAGATATTCTACTTGTTTTTGCTAATGATTTTTGATTGTAAGAAATAAAACAGCTTTTAATACAAATATTTATACAAAGAAAGTTTAATAAAAGGTAAGCCAACAAAGTTTCTTGTGCTAACATTGGTTGTATATACAGGTGTTTTATTTATGAAACTAATGGGAGAAAAAAAAACCAAACTAAATAAGAAGGAAGGGGGAAGAGGAAGAGGAAAAAGAATATAGGATGGGAACAGGAGACGCTATCGATACATTTTATAAAAAATAAAATAAAATAACTTTGTTTCAATTCCACTTTATTATTTCTTCATCCAACCGGTTTCGGTTCAACTTGAACCTTCCTCAGGGTTGAATAAAAATATATTGAACGTAATACAGAAATACATGGTGTTTAAAAGAAAATTAGAAGAGAGACAGAACATCAACTTAGGTGGGGGGCAAGGAAGGAGGAGCTTAATAGGGAGAGAAGAAGGTGGGCGGAGGTAATGGAAATATTTTAAAAATGGGGGTGTTAGACAAATCTGGTTGTTTATTAAGTGTATTGGTTTTATTGATTTTTAATGACTTTTTTTTATTTCAAGGGCTTCAAGATGATTAAGGCGTAGGACCTATCCCAATTCTATGTAATACATCTATCCCGGAATATTTATTAAATGAGTGATATTTCTCTATAAGGTGGGTGGCGAGTTCTGAAAATTCGGTACTGTTTAGACATCTCAAGTGTTGGACCACACTTGTTTGAATGTTTCTAGCCGTTTTACCGATGTAAAAGGCTGGACAATCATACATTTTATACTCGTGTATCAATTTGTGGTCATACGCATTACTTCGGTTCGATATTTTGAAAGGGTATTATGAAGAACGTCGATGTTGTTAAATTGTGTGTTGTATTGCGCACAAATACGAGGAATTGTGGAATTTATCCTAACTTGGGTCCCGCATGCGGGCAAATGAATAAAATTGGTTTGTCATTTATGGCGATTTACTTGCTAAAAGCGCATATTTAATTCCTTAATCAGTTAAGAGGGACGATTATGCACGCTGTTTCATACAAAACTTAATTTTGAAAATACTCACCTAAACCTAATGCTCTTTTTTTTCATTAAAAAGTATGGTAAATATCTAATACGGATTAGAAGTAATTTATTTATTTTTGTTTTAAATTGTGAAATTTGGGCCATTAAAGGAATTGATTTATCGCAATTTTAGAGGCACCAATGAATATATAAAATAAAATTTAAAAATATGTATAAAAATAAGCATTATGGTGGACTTTAAATTAAATTAAAAATGACTAATTTACGTTGGAACACAAATTTGCCCTACGCAATTTAAATTTACATCGACCCGAAAAGGTTTTTATTTTCAAATGTTTTGTTTTTATATTTTTATTTAGTTAATCATATTTACATAGCAAATACAATAATTTGAAAAAAAAATACAATAAATCCGCAAATAATTTTCTTCAAAGTTACCTCTTAAATGATGAAAATATTTTTTTTTTTTAATGTCATATACTTCATAATTTAATGTAAAAATATATAAAATACTTCTCATCCATAATCGATATTTACTAAACCTTTAATTGAAAAAAATATATCATGGCCTCAAATCCAAAATTAAATTATCTATGAAACAGGCATCGCACCCGTTGCTCCTAAGGCTTTTAGTGCATAATATATCTTCCGGATAATAAATATCACACCATTGGGGTTTACTGAATTCATCCAAAATTTTAAATAATATCCCATCATCTATATAGAAGCAACCTACATATATTATGGAGGGGGCAAATCACGCTCACTATTGGGCTCATCTTTCATGCCGCCATACAAGGCGGCGGCGATTTGGTTTTTGTGCCGAGCAAGAATTATTGGAGGAGTGGGCAATTTGCCTCAGGTCACCATTTTCTTATTTATTTTTAGTTTTCAATGTTTTCGAAACATAAAAGATCGTTATTCAGGTAATTTTAAGTTTATATGTATTATTTTTAATTATTTCATTAAAATTTTATACATTTTAATTCAATTTAACATTTAGAAACACTTCTCTTTTAAGCAATGCTTGTGTAGAGAAACGGAGTATTCATGTTGCATTTACATACTTATGTATCCTAAAAGTGTTACAAAAAAATTATGCTTGAAAATGGTTTACATGATAATGTTACAGAGTTGGTGGTTTACATAATGGAAAAAAGAGAGTGTTTAGCGACAGGTTTTGATTTAGATGTTATAATAAACACTGACATAATATATGTAAGTTCAATTTGGGGTTAAACATTTACCGTATAGCATAACGGTACAGAATGTGTGTGTGTATTGTTTTTAGTTTACTTGATTTACGGAGATTTTTAAGCTTATTTTGAAATATTTTTATTTATATTCAAAAACTGCCTTGGATAATTTAGATACGCCCATTAAATAGTTTATTAATCAATCAACCTATCGGGAGGTTTATAATTTACGTGGCAACGGCACGGCGACGGCGTGCCGTATACGTCCAGGGCATGCCGTGCTGTTGATCGCTTTTATAGTCTACGCCGTGGTCGTGAACGACATTTATGCAATGTTTGCGTCTAATAAAAGAACCAATAACGCACACCGTCAGCACGCAAGAGACGTTTCGCAAGTTGCCGAGGCCGGCGGGGTGCAGGCAAGGTGGGCGAAGGCAGATGGGGGCTCGAAGCGCGAAACTCACTCACGCATCAAATTATCCTAGTAACTACACACTACACTCTCAAAACTACTGCCACGGCTTTACGGGGAGCCAGATCTCCAACGGTGAACGGAAAACTGAAAGCGTATGCATACAAATCAGTACATTTTGCTTCCCTTATCCAAACTAAGTCAAGAAACTGTCTAAACCCAGTCATAAATGTGAGATTGTACAAGATTGAAGATCAAATTCGTGATTACCCAACTGATAATCCTAGGAAAGACGTGGTCGAGTATGGTGTGGAAATGACTTTCACCCTTCGATCTGATGGGGAGGGTATCAGGAGAAGCAGAAAGAGGCAGTTTTATGCTAGAATTCTTAAATAATATCAATATTTTGCAGCGATACAGAATATTATTTAAAACGCATTGAATAAACCTCAGCGTGTTCGTATTATTGGACTTTACTTAGGTTTGTTTCGTTAGCGATTAAGAGTTGTTGTTGTGAAGTTATTTATTGCAGCCTTAAAATTTTAAAAACTTTCTTGAAATTTCCGCGCGATACTCAAAATATCTCAAAACTCCGCATATTTATGAAATTAAGCTAAAACGCGATCTTTCCAATTCATTTTTAATAAGTTAATTTGAAAACAATGCATGTTGCCCTCCGTGAGAATATCTTTTCGAATGTGAAAAATTTATCATACTATTCTTAACTCGCAGACTTCATAAAATTTTAAGGCACTTTGGCACATTCGGGGATATCGGACATTCCGCACATCTGTTAGTCTAACGGTATAACAGTCTAACGCCTGGAAATTATGCAATCCGATATTATTTCATATTGATGGCCATCCCTTAAAGCCTTAAACATTAAATTCGGATCGAATATAAGGTATTGAAACCCTGCTGGAACCAAGTTAACATCGGGTAGGTATCGATTTATTAATAATACATGGAAAATTTTCGTAACTCTTTTTTTATAAGTAGCTGTTCAGGGGTACCTATTACACATTTTTTTTTAATATCTTATAATTTTCAGGTGCAATAGAAAAAAGAAAAAAAGACTAAAATTGTCGTTCAAACCCCGAACGCTGAGATCTTTCTCTGTCCGGGAGATTGCTCTAACCACTCGCGGGAACTTTTCGTATCTACGTGCGCAATTTACAGTTCATTCAAAGTCACTCCTGTTGGTAAAATATTTGTACAAAGTATCAGAGGAAACATTTAATTCCACTCCACTTGGGGATATTTTCCTCTTGTTTACTTCGTTAGCCATTGTCTGTCTATTGTCGGAGTAGCCATCTTTATTCTCTCGAAATCCCTGGTTTCTAGCAAAGTCAATAATGTTAAAGGACATGCTAGAAAAAGGTACAACTTTCTGTACTGGCGCGCTGAGAATGTACGGTCAAAAAATAGAAAAAATATGCATTTCATAAGGATCAATATTTTTTTTTCACTTCTTGCTTTCGAGTATATCAAATATGGACGACGTAGTAAAATATAACATTTGTAAACTGCTGACAATCACATGAATAATAATAGAACTGTAATAATGATCCACATTTTTTAATAGTAAAACTGAGTCAAATAGACAGTAAAATGGGCAAGTTCAACAATTCAATGTATCCGCAACATGCTCAAAAACCCGCATAATTCCCAGGCTGATTTATGCAGTGTTGTCATCAAGTGAAAATATATTTAATTTAATGTAAAAAATAAGAATATTTTTTTTGCACCACTGTTTTTAATATTTAAATATCTACATGTTTCAGAAGCAAAGCTTCCCTCATCAGGATGAACAGTATAATAAAAAATAATAATATGGTGTAGACAAATAATAAACAAATAGACAAATTACAAACAAAAACAAAAATTAAGAATAACAATCGAAAGTAGGTAAGTAATTATTTAAAAAGGTTAAAATTATTGTGAAATATTAAATAATAAATTTATATTGGAAATTTTAAAGAGAAATTATTTTTATTCTTAGTATAAATAAAGTTAAGAAAATATCAATGCATTGAAAATAAAATAACAGTTGTTGTGATTATTAAAATTTATATTAATATTATTTTTAATTTAGATATTAATTAATGTGAAAATAAATTTAACAGAAGAGAGTTCAAAAAATGATTATTAATATTAATTAATTGACTGTCAACATTTTATATATTGTAGCGACTCCTCCGGCTTTTGCTCGACTTATCTCAGGATTCGTGGATGAATCTGATGTATGAAGCACGGGGAAGTGGGATGTATATCATGATACTAGAAATAAAACCCTATTTAAAGGAAAAACATAATGTTTATTGGCTCCATAACCAGATTGTAATGTTAGAGGAAAAAATAGTAGAGAGGAGGATTAAATTTAAAACGAAACCATTTCCAGAATAAAGGGATGGCTCTTGTGGACGGATTCTTATTCTCAGCATCAGGTAAGGCCGCTACAGTCCTGATGTTCGCCGATTTCCACGATCACCATCCGCGAGGTCTATGACGACTCTCGGCAGCGCCATGATGCGTAGTCCATCCGCCATCCGAAGCTCCATCCGCCACAGCTTCTTCCGCGAGGTTCAGGCAATGATAGGTGAGGATGCTATCTTAGGTCCTGTAGGGTCGTCGATACAGCCACCGACTCTCGTATCCGTTCACATCACTCCACAAGGATTTCGTCCAACGCGCCAGGCACGTGCGGTTGGATTTCACCGCTTTACGAATTGGCCATCAGTAATTAAAAAACATACCCACTTCGGGTAGATTGGGTAGACGCTCGTTGGTGTCAAACAGAAAAGAAAAGAAACTAACACATATCACTCCCTTCAATCACGTCGAGCTCCACCGCTCGTGTCAGGTTATATCCGACGCCATGTTGACTTAGCTCTCCTTCCGTCGGATGTCTCCCATAGACATTTTCTCACGAATCTCTTCCGTAGACAATAATCATAATAATAGACGCGGGGTCAGTATTTACGTTACAATATTTAATTATTGAAAATAACATCAATAACTCTCAATGAATATATGAAACAGAATATATGACACAGATACAAACGGGATACTCTAGACCTCCAGTCTATCCGGGACTTGCGTCTCTACCAACCGAGTTACCAAGACCTTATTAAATTCCGTCACTTCTATCTATCTCATACTTCCCTTGAGAATTATTTATAATATTGATAGAATAGAATTTATTTCAATGAAATAATATGTTTTTAACCGCTGCTTAAGGTCCACATTAATAATGTTTCAAAGTCCGCTTTCCGGTTATTAAATAAATGGTATTGAAAGATTTTTGAAAAAAAAAATGCAGGTTGGAGAGTATTATATGTTTGTTTTTCAATGTTGAATTCTACCACACATATAAGGTAACATTGCTAATTGTATGATCCGATGAGTAGGTACCTTATCAAACATTTTCCGTACTAGAAAACAGATATAATTACTACAGGTGCCTGTGCAAATTTAGAGTCTATATTCCATATTTTTTTATAAAATTCATTTTCGTAAGATTGCAAATGTTTTATCTAGAAACAACATACATTGAGAGATTTTTTTTGAAAAACCCACTATTTCTTAAAAAAATTGGATAAAGATGATGGATGAAAGTAACATTTCAATTATTTCATTTTCATTTGGCCTCTGTGTTGATGTTAGGCCAGTGTTTCGTTTATAATTTTTTTTTGTTAGTTCAACAATCGTAAAGCGTTCTTCAGTTGATTTTTCACTAAAACAGCTATGTAATAATTTTTCACTAATTATTGTCATTATATAATGAGGTTGTCTGATACGACAAATTTCAGAATTATTTACAAAGAAATCATATTAATTAGAGTATGCTGGGATGGAGATTTTAGAATTTTTTGAAATACCGAATAGTAAGATATATGTTGATAATTTCGCCAGCCGGCCGAAAATCGTGCAACGTCACAGTTCATAAAATGATTGGCGCGGCCATGGATATCATAGGCGCGGCAGTACGTGGCACTGCCATTTGAATTGTAAATTGTACTGAATTGTGTCATGTTCGATATGAAAGCTCATAACTTAGTCAGTTTTTTAGATATCAAAATTCTGATTTTATTGTCATTATTAAGTATTTAAATAATATAAATTTTCCTAAAAAAGGGAGAAAACTTCATTCTGGCTTGCTACTATTCCTCTTAGAAAATCAATTGTTTACCCACTGAGCCAACCCCGTCACAATTTGGTCCTCCATCCGACGGAGCGAAGGGTTGATTAAGGTACTAATGGAAAATCAATCGAGGCGAAAGAGATCAGGTTTAATGCATTCCTACAGCAATAGCCTCCACTTCCCCAGCTTCCCTCCATTACACACAATGGGAAATACGTTTGATGTTTCATTAATTGGAAAAAAATCGTCCGGACAATTGCTGGAGATTGAATTTGTATTGATCGAATAACCCTTTTCTGTCACTTTTGGTAAAACAAAATTACAGCGTACACATACTTTACAGTCGGTGGCGTCATTGATGTATATCTATGGATTAAGAGTAGTTCATTCCGCATTTGTCCGCCTACGAAAATAAATGTGTGGAGCTGATTTTTGTAAATCTTTATTGGGCCTATCTACATACCTTCTAACATGGATTTGGATATAAAAATATGGAAAAAAATCTAACGTAACCCAAGCTAACACCTAACCCAAGATGGAAATCAATTTGCTAACTCTAATAGTGACGTTGACTTAAAAAATATCTGGAAAACAAAATTCATATCGCGAGAGAATTTGCTATTTCAAATTAACTGATTTATCTTTATAGTTACTATTAAATTTTCAATGTTTACAGGATAATATAACTTGTATACACATTATTTATTAACGTTTAATGCCCATCCAATCTTTATTCTCTAAAACCTGATTGTTTTCTTTCACGGATATATTTTTTTTACTATTAAATAACTATTTGTTTATGTCAGTATTTAAAATGGAATCCAGGAGTATACAAGAGGATAATAATCTCAGTAATACGTCATTGTCTAAATTCAATTTCTGTTTTTAAATTCCTCCCTTCGGGGGTCCCCCTTCGATAAATCTGCCACACGCATATTGTACGTGTATACATTATTTTATAAAGAAAAATTACACATGTTGATATTCACAAAGGGTGCCGAGTTTGTCACGTGGTCTGCGGTATTCCATAAATCAACCAATTGGAAAGGAAACATTTTCTTCTAAATGATTTATCGGAACCTATAAATCGCACTTTGAAACGGGAGAATGGATCGAGATTTCTTATAAATTGATAATCTACGGGTTTTAGGATCTTGTTTAGCTTTGCAAAAAATCAAATAGCTTTACGTATTACGTGCGATATTTTTTTGTAAATGAAGACTGCTGACACCGTACCAAAAAAATTACCTACGAAGTCCAACTGGTACTTAGTGATTTTCTGCTCAAACATCTGAGTGCGCAGAAACCTGTAGTTCATTTGGAAGATTCGCGTATCTTAAGCCTCCTTATTTAGAATTTCTCTGTACATATAACGAACTTCCTTTGAAGACTTCATGGAAAATTACATATATTGCATGAAAACTTCAAGACTTGAAGTTTTCATGCAATATATGTAATTTTCCATGATAATCTCTATTCAAGATATTCATCCGAAAAAGTAATTATATTAAATTCCCTCGATTGAAAATATTCGGAAAGCATTCTCCGAAAACTTTTAATAATACGTGTGGTTCTGTAATTTAACATATAATATGGTAAGTATGAAAAAATTCACAGCGCCTCGTTAAATACTATTTTAGTCAGTATTTTAGATTTTTGCTCTGTTCTAAATATGTTATGTTTTAATAAATATTTTTTAAATAATCGCTTACGTCCTAAGCGTAACTAACTATCTAACCATCACGCCGTTTCACCGCAGGGGTAGGCAGAGATGACGGACCGCCAAACAACTCGATCTTGGCATACACTTCTTCCTTCATTCACATTCATACATCGTCTCATACATTCTCTTCTATTATTCCGACTTCTGACATGGCCCGACTCAAGTATTTGATTCACTTGATCGTGCCATGTCTTCCTCAGGCGTCCCCGGCTTCTAACGTCCTAAGCGGTTTTTTTTTATTATTATTAGCGCGCTCCCTATCTCTTCCGTATTAACATGTCTCCATTTCAAACAATGTTCAGTATCCGATCGGAGGGTATTGCTGGGTCTTAACGGATGGATCGCAGTCTTGAAAATATACCTATCAGATGGAAATGCTTTTTTTACCATTATTTCATTTGGCGGTGCTAAGAAGAACTGGCTTCATTGATTCGTTTGGCACCGTGACTCAGCAGAGCGACAAATGCGTACCCAACATTTGTATACCTTTAGGTTCGTCCAGAATATCCACACAAAGCGCGTAAACCATTCCCAACTATAAAGTAAATAATTTACCAGTCAAAAGAGCAAAATAAAGTGTACGAAATTATTTGTGACCATAAAAATATTTTCGAACATTTTCATTAATGTTCATCTATTGCTTGAAACTTGTTCGCATTTGTTTAGCTCGGCTTTGTACGTCTCTTGGACTCTGGAAAAGGCTATTGATATTTATTAGATTTGAACGGATGTTTTTTTATGATTTTTTATTTGCTTTTCTATTGGGTTTTCTACAACATGGGTCTCCTCGAGACTCAAGTCCTTTCTGTGAAAAGTACTTTACTTGCTTTCTCGATCTCGAGCTGAACGAAAGCCTCCTCAGACGTATTCCAGATTCCTTGCCATGGGAGATTTGGATGAATTATACCGCTTATTAGCCCAAAAGGTGTGTGTAGCCAACGTCGGATCTACTGAAGTCGTTAGGAATAGTTCGCATAAAATTACTATTTTCGTTATTGTCATAACATATCAACGAACTCATTTTGGTACTAAAGACATCTGTTGGTTTGTTTATCAATAGCAACCACTAATTAAAAGAGTTATTTTATCTGGAATTCTAAAACATGACAAAATATAATCCATTTACATTCGTAAATACTATAATATTGGCAAAAATGAGTTTTTTTTTTTTTAAATTATTTATTTAATATAAATACAATTAATAGTAAAGATATATTTTAATAGCTAATGATAAAAAATATTAATTTATTTAACAAAAAGTACCCAACTCAATAGAGAAAGATTTCTCGTGTTCGAGTTGGGGAGGTTAAGTTAGTTAGATCTCTTGGAAATGCAAATAATGGTGAAGTATGCATATTTATAAAAACGTGTAACCTAGTTGAACTATTTCATATACAAAACATCCATTCATGTATCTGTATCTGTACCTAAAAGAAACAACTTTTTTTTATATTTCTTCGCTTAAATAATAATAAGTTAGCATTTATAGAGCGCTGCTTTCTATTATTTCACCCCAAGTGCGTTTTACTATAATAAACTTACAAATAACGTTTAATGATTGAAGAAACTAATTTTAACAAATATCAAATGAAATAAACATATTTATTTTATTTTTTTATTAGTAACCATATGAAACCGTGTGAAATATAAAATAAAGCGCACGTATTAAAAAAGGTTAAGTTGAATATTAAAAATGCTGCATATATTAGTTATAATATTTTGTAAACTATTTAATCTTGAAACAGAAAAAGACACATAAAAAATGGGACCTCTGTCTTACTGAGACAACTCTCTAGCCACTGAACTAATGATACCTTATTACTTTACGTAATTTTTTATCGATATCATACTTCAAATTTAAGACTTACCAATATTACTATTAATTAATTCAAATATTAATAAAAATTGGATTAGTTTATCCGAAACACTATCTAGATCGCATATATTTTCGGGTAGAACTTCGCAATCATTCAAAAATATAGAAGAGAATAATATATATTTTTTTAATATTTAAGCTGGAAAAAAAGTGACCTTACTGGGGTACCCCCTTCTAAGGTCACATTGTATACGGTTTCGTGTATGAATTATAAATTAGGTCAATTTTTTTTTCTAAATTAGTCAATTTATAAAAGTATTTTACAGTTACCAGTATATTACGAGATGAAAATTATAAAGCGATAATATGGGCGTATGATGTCGATAAAAATGGAAATAAAATAATAAGGTTTCATGAAAAGACAGAGGTCCTTGGTTCGATTTCCAGATGCGACGAATACCTGTTATTTGCTGTATTTTTCTGTTTCATATTTCATTTACGATTTGTTAATATTATCTTCATCAAAGCTTTATTAAGTTATTCCAATAAATCAAAAATATTTATAAATGAATTAAAGATTACTTTGTAATCACCACTTTATTAATATATACATATCAACATGTTTCGAAAGCGAAGCTTTCCTAATCAGAAACATACAGACTACTACAAAATAATAATGTTGAGTTGTCTATATTTGACATTATTATTTTTTTAGTATTCTGTATATTCCTGATGAAGAAAGCTTCGCTTTCGAAACACGTTTATATGTATATATTAATAAAGTGGTGATTATGAAGTAATTAATAATGTCGCCACGAATTGAATGTCAATCTTTAGAAGAACTTATCAAAAACATTGATTTACAATCCCAATTTAATAGTCATCCTGCAGTGCTGCTTTCATATTCTTCACATATTCTATTTACATATTCTATTCTATTCAAGTATAATAATATGATAAAGCAAACCTCCCCGAGATGTACGAATAACATGTATAGTGTATATTGTATAGTGTATCGGTAGAGAATATAGTACCTATGTATTCCAATCTCCGTTGGATTCTGTATGCAGGGACTATATCCGCCTGCAATTCTCAAACTCCAATTTATAGTAAGGAAATTTGAGCAATTTTATTCCCATATCCTTTGGAAGGCAGCTACTACGTACTTCTGATTTCATAGAAGCGCCGAACGAGATTTTGCGAAATGAAAACTTGGTAAACGGAAATGAAAGTGGGGAGGTCGATGACCTGGTGGGCAGGACACTCGACTAGATCGATTACGAAACCCGCGGCGGGTACAGACTTATTTTGTTAATTATTTTTTTAAGAAGTTAATAATACGCCATAATATATACTCACTACCATATTTTTTGTCAGTAGTGATTTTACATATTGTTTAATCTGAATACCGCCCACCAGTCCCAACTACTCCCAACTGTCTGGAGCCAGTGGGACTATGGCATCTCCAATGGAGGATGTTGTTAGGTGGAAGGTGATGAGGTAGAAAAGGTTTAGGCAATTCTCGGATATTCAGATCTTATCTCCAAATATGGCTAAATCCATTTTAAGCTACGTTCCGTTTCTGAAAGGTGGTCCTACATCAAGGCGATACTACTGAGTGTATTTGACACCTTGGGATTATTTACCACGTGATTTTTCGCAAAGGAGACTTCATTGGACTTTCGACAAATCGACCCAATCGACCACCAGTTTTGACAGTTGACCCTTGAAAACGACGGAAGTTCAAACACGTGGACCCTATTGCTATGAGGGCTTTATCAATCGACAATTAAACTTCAATCGCTCAGCTGTCGATAACCCAATTCCTCAATAAATGATATTATGTTCCTACTTAATATACTCGTATATCTACTCATGGTGAGATGGAGATGTATAAATCTGGAATCGATTTCAACGGAATGGGTGATATATTTCCATTCTGTTATGTAGAAATATCCTCGTATTTGCTTGTATTAACTTCTATTATTTTCGTCTGCTTACTTAAATTATCTCCTACTTATTTTCTTTACTCAATCCTGTGTATTACTCATCTCTTTAGTATCTCCTTACTTGATGTATCTATTAACTGATTTTTTTTTTTTAATTTTTCACCTGAAACATCTGTCTTATGTATAAAAATTGATAAATGTAAGATTCACTAAAATATCGGTAAAATAAGGACCTTCATTAACGCTTGGTTTGCCGTTCTACCGCCAGATTAGTGCTGCTTTCACGACTGGCGGTAAAAAGGAGAACTATCTTAACTTTTCTCCAATCCATGACGCAGAGCAACGTCGCGTCTTGTACCCGACGATTCAGTCGAATCGAAACGAGCCGACGTATTTATATAAAAATAAAAGTGGATTCAAACAAAACGTATTTTCATTTAAATCATCATGTCTATCCACAAAGTGTTTACCTATTCTGAAAAAATATTATTATTTTCTTAGAATGTAATGAAGAATCATCTCCTTTCGGGAAGTACCACTAATTTCTGGATTCGGTTTGGTGAAAGTAAAAAACACGCACCTGGACCATTGTGCTTTTTTACAATTACAGTAATCTTCGTATGAGCCATCTTGGTGTTGTCATTTAAAACATTTCAAACGATCGCAGCTCCCTTTTTTGTCTACTATTAAATGTGAGACAATAAACGGAAGGAAAATAATCTGATGTCAAAAATCCAAGAGATATTTAAGGCTTTAAGAAAATTGGATTCCTTTTTCCCCTTCTCTTTCCCCTCCCCAATACCTTCAGCTACACAACATTCCCGAATTGGGGATGCCATAGTCTCACTGGCTCCAGACGGTTGGAAGCAGTTGAGACTCTTGTTTGGTATTCATACAAAAATTAAAAAAAAAAAAGAAAGCGCCTTGTGAAATTTCTTCTTTCAGGACAACTTCTTTCGGTGACCCTTTCGTTTTTTTTTCGACGAAATTGTATAAATTTTGACAGCAGCTACCCTTTGTTGACAAGAAGCCATCTTACCGTGAATTAACTTACAGGTCTACTGGTCGCTATGCTTATAGTAAAAACTAAACTTTATAACTTAAACTTTCGAATAACTTAACATTACCGTAAGTTGAACAAATGTGCAAACATACTTGTAAGTCACTTCTCACAATGTCGCGTTAATCTGTAAGTTTAACATGCGTAAAGCTAGACCTAGATATGGTATTTCAATAAGTTTCCGCCCCAAAAAGCTCCAGCCGTTTCGCTTTAATTGAAATGGAAAAGTTACTAACTAAGTCACTTCCTCTCTTATTATAAAATAATAAGAGAGCTTCTTCGCTGGGAAGTTGTAACGATGTTGTATTTTACTGAGGTAAATGGACTGACTTGTACAAATAACTGGGGTTTTCGCAAGTTCGTTGTTAATGAGGAAAATACTAGTCTTGATAAAAAACAACAGGTGTCGCATTTAATAATAAAAGATGTCTTTATAATTCTAAGCCCAAAAATATGGTTTATATTGTTCGTGTTGCCTAACCCCTATTATTCGAGGGTGATGGATTTTGTTTATTTGGGTTGAAGAAATCTTAAAATATATTTTTTAAGTAAAAAAAATACATGAACTCCTCACAATTGCGTTCTTCCACATTGTTTACTTTTGGGAGTGAAGAATTCGTCAAAGCGGAATTGAAAAAGCACCATCGATATTACAAAAAACGCTAGAAAAAGGCGATCAACTTGCTAAAATTCCAACGAAATCACGCGCTCCTTATGCAGGTGGCAACAAGTTGAAATGTTCGCTTGGCATCGGCCGCATGTTTCGATTGACGCAAAAAACATTACCAAAATGCGTGTTTTATTTTATTTTGTAAAGATCAGACATAAATATTCTAAAAAGCTTATTTTGCCACAATGAACAATACGACAATATTGGAAAAGGGGTTCGTAAGTAGGAAATTTTTCGCTTAAAACATTTTTTTTAAGTCCGACACTTTTTTGTTCTAGGCTTATAAAAAGATACACCAAAAAATGGACGGTTGAATGAAAGGCCAATGTGTGTTCTACTTGCAGTATTTAATTAGATAATCTGTGATATTTCTAGGCTATCAAATTTTCAAACCGAAAACACATGATTTTGCATTATTTCTTATTGCATCGCCTTAACCTACCTGAGTGCGGCAGGCCGGTTTTTGGCAATAAACGACATGTATCGGAAGCTTAGGTAATCCTAGTCCATTATATTTCCGCTGTGCGCGCACTATCCGCACTCATCTAATCATCACCTGTCGGTTGCAATCGAGTTACGAAAGTGAGAGGTCGCTTAATACCGCGCTGAGTGAAGCGCGCGCCCGGTCCCGTTAGCATTCTATTCAACATCCAGGATTATGAAGCGATGGCCCATGGCAAGTTTGTTTTTGTAGGTGGGATAAATGTTGGTGAAATTTTTTTGAGCAAACCACCAACAAGGGTGACTCGAATAATGTAACGATGTTTCTCGTGAAATATCGGGAACAAACCTGCTTCCGATCAAGTAGCTGAAAGGAGAGTTGGACCTTGTCACCTTTGTGGAGGTCATAAATGGAGTCAAGCGCAAGAAATGTGTCAAGCACGTTTACAAAAATCCCCTATCCTTTCCTAAAACCGAGCAATAACATAATTAATTTACAAAAAAAATACCAGGATTAAATAATATCTCCAATAACACATGTTTTGCAATATTATGTCCTCAGTGTGCAGAACCATATATATGTAGAATAATTTTCTCGGTTTACCCGCGTAATGTAGTCCTTAGAAGGACTTTTTAACTCCTGACGTTTCTGACAAATCACATTGTCTATCTTCAGAGGCCTTATGTCTTGAGTTTTGTTTTGAACTGATCGCTTGTGCGTGTCCGTTCAATCCAAAAGTCAAAACCTAAATGATTGCAAATAATTTTAATAATCTAGGACGCAGCACGCGTGTCGATAAAGGGGTTGGGGGTAGGGGTGGTGGTAGAAGGTTTATTATAGAAAATTATTCTACATCTTACACTTCAACCATAATATATATATATAAATTAACTACACACGGGAGGCCCTGAGGGAAATAATTTCCCTCAAGGCCTATATTATCTTTGAGAATGCTGTGTGGAGGGTCTTTTATATGATAGGACAGAGTAAACCTGGGTCTTGAGGGGAGGAAACACGGAGGCCGGCAGATCATACTACAGCCGAGCTGTTGAACACAAGAACTAGTCGTAGAAGCGACTCGTTCTCATGAGACAAATGTCAACCGTGATCAAATGTTGGGCCCGCGTTTGGCGTGTTTCCCGACTGTACTCCGGTACCGAATGGATCAATGACACTAGTTCCTCAGAACATCTACCATTGAAATACCGTTAGAACAAGGATAGGATTCCCACCCGATGCCTGTGCTCTAAAGATTGCAATCCGTTAAGATAGAGGAATCTATCAAACGGACCGCCCTCTTTCTGCACAGTCGATAAATAAAGTTGAAATAAATATGAATTTATGCAGAATAGCTTTATTTTTTTGGAATAATTACTTTCCACGTAGGGGAATAAACATTTGGATGAAAATATTGGATATTTGACACGTCGCACCCAATGCGGCGTGGGCCCGGTCGTGTGACATATAAAGGTGCGCCCGGCAGAAGGGTAAGAGAAATTTCTGCCACAATGTGGCGTATTTATTTGGAAATTTACACTTAAAATAATAATAATAACATTACACTTCTATAGCAGAGTTTCATGACATTTCACTATAGTAAAAATATATATACTACTACCACCATTGTAAACGAAACTTGTGCAATGATAATGGACGTCGAATCGAACCCACGACGGGACGCCTGGGTGAGAATCCGATGCATCAGCTTCTAATAAGTAAGAGGTACATGGAATACATCCTTATATAGGTACATAAGGAAAATTATAGGATGTTAAGGGGCGTATGTACCTGACAAACTTTATCAAGGGTTTCCTGAGCTTATTTGGATAATAATAAATAATTTAAATGGCATTTTGGTCTTCTGTGACATTTAGTGTGTTTGAAAAAAAAATACAAACAACTAGTAATTATAATTTCTTCAAATGATTGATAACTTTGGGGCATCATTATTAATTATATAATTGAAAATACACTTTGTATATACTACTTTAAAGTGGTATATACAAAGTGTATTTTCAATTATATAACTAGTAATTAATTCTAATACCTAGTGTTTTTACGTTTTTGTCATTTTTTTTTTATCTTAGTACATAAAACAGGCAATATGCCCAAAACTTACGTACATAAATGTTTACGTAGCAATAATAATTAACAAGTACAATAAGAGAATGTATGACGCGAATGTTAATGGAACAGAAGCCGGGGACGTCGTGCGAGGAAGGCATGCCACGATCAAGTGAATCAATTACTTGAGTTGGAGCATGTCAGAATTCGGAATAATAGAAGGGAATGTATGAGACGTTGTATGAATGTGAATGAAGCAAGAAGTGTATGCCAAGATCGAGTTGTATGGCGGTCCGTCCTCTCTGCCTACACCTGCGGAAAAATGGCGTGATGGTTAGTTAGTTAGTTAGAATAAACAACAACACACATTATCTCGCAAAAAATATACATTTGAGCTGATTTTTCACAAAAACGGCTCTATATAAATCGTCCTATTATTATTATTATTATTATTATTATTATTATAAATAAAGCTGGAGATTTATTTTTATTTGTAAATAACAATATCAGATCGCCTTGCCTCAGAGCAGTCCTCGCACCCATTTCCTACTTGAACTCTCCACCCACCCTTACCGCCGTTTGTCCTTAAACAGCCTCACTGCCAGGATTGTTAGGGACCTTTAATATAATATAATATGTTTCTCCAAACAGCCTGCTACATCGGAAGTGGTTTAAAGTCAGTTACGAATAATGCGACACATGTGCGGCTAATGGCGACTCCATTGACGGCAGTTGGAGCGAATGTTCCATTTATTTATTATTTGAAAGTTTACTCGGAAAAACGTTCGGCCTCGATCGCTTTAACGCTTTGATGTTGTTTGGGGAAAGCCACAGTTTTGTTATTTAACCACAACACACAATATATTCTGTTAGAATCATAATATTTTTTTGTAAAATTATGTGAAACGCCGAAACCCTGAGGGTGTGTAATTCTGAAATGATTATGTACACTGAAGATAGAGACCGATTGAAGTATGTCATGGGAGTGTCAGTATTTCCGGAATAAGCACAATTTTTCTTACTTCTGGTTAAATTGATTAAAAATTTAAAATAATCGAAATTCTTTCCTGAACAGATAGATATACAAGTTCATTGGCATATCTGGGGTCTAAACATCGAAAGGTCTTGTGTAAATTGGCAACAACCGTTCTCTTTCAAATAGAATTTTTTTTTTCGGTTTTTTGTTTAGTACCATACAACAAGGTACCACAAATACAACATTTGGACAAAAAAAACTTTTTATACTATGGTACTCTACAACAAAATCCCACTATCCTTCAAAAATCACAGCAACCATAATAAATTTAAAAATCGAATATAACACTGGATATGTTACATAGGTAGATCTGAAATAGAAAATATATTAACACCAAATACAGACTGACACCGAAACCATTCAACTGCACTTAAAACACCTCACCAAACAATTATTTTTATATTTTTCGTCAATTTAATATAATGTAATTTAATATTTTGTAAATGAAATCCTCAGCAAGGGAAATCCCAGTGAGGATACCATTATTTATTATTTTTTTATAAAAAAGAAGACAATAAAACATTATTATTATTATTATTATTAATATAAAAAAAATTGTGTTGGGTGTTGTTGCATTCAACAAAAACTGCTTGTAATTATTCCTTTAAAATTTATTTACTTATTTAGACTCCCATTGAACTCTTACGTACGTAGATACACAAATAAAATAATGAGGAACTTAAGTAAATAATATGATAGTTAATATGCAACCATCTTTAACTGATCAGTTGAGGATAACTCCTATTATAACATTGATCAAACCATAAATATTTCTACATTAGTAGACTCTTCTACAACATTCAATTAATGATGAGACCTTTTAACTCAAGCCAGGGCCTTGAATTTTTTGGTACCAGTCTAAATGATTTTTGTCATGCTTTATGAAAATAGACTTTAAATAATATCATTTAGTACGTCTAAACTCATGGACTCTACCAAAACCTTTTTCAGGCTCTGACTCGAATGTTCCCACAAATGTTTATTTTTGTCATTGCTTCATTCATGTATTCTGTAAGTGCTGTTCCTTTTCTGTATATAATTTCGTGTTGTATATTTCGTGTAATTGGACAATTGTCCGTTAACATAAGAAAAAATAATAATTAAATAAAACAAAATATAATTATTAGGTATCACACGGTTACACGTTTATTTGCTTTTTAAATAAAACTATATCAACAAAGCAAGATTCATTCCCCACATGATGCAATCTCTATGAACAAGCAACTACATGAAGTGGAGCATGATGTCTTGTGTTATTTATTGGGTACGCCATAATTAAACATACTCTCCAGGTCAGGCCGGCCTAACTTTCTATTATTTATTTTATATTATAATGAAATATCATAATTTTTTCTATAATTTTGACATCACAAGTAATTGCATTAAATCATCATCATTAAAATTATATTACCTATTGGCATACGAAATTTATAATTTATTAAAAACGAGCAATTTACAATATACGAGTATCCATGAATAATTTAAGTGATTAATAGCGGTAGGTCGTCGCTAAAGTAAGTCGTCTCTTATCACTTTTCGTTTCACATTTTGAAGACAAAAGCTCGGCCCGCTTCCCTGCCCGCATTTATGAAAAACAGAACTAAAAATTTATCTCCTACCCGTGTACCATATATTTGTATAAAAAAGAAAACAGTATTAAATACATTTGTACGGGAAAAAACGGGACAGAGGAAACGCTTTAATGTACCTATCACGTTTCATCTAAAAATTAGTAATTGGGTACTTATAAACACCCTGTACTGTCTTAAATAACCATTTACAGCGTTCGTATTTGTCTCTGTAAAGTAATTTGTGTGCCACACGTGTAACTATCATAAAGGAAATAAAGGATATAGGAAATCCCGCAGACGGAGTAACGGCAGATATTTCGTCGCTTAGCAAGTAGCGAGTAGGCATCAAGGCAGCAAGTAAAGAAGTTCTTTTTAATTAAATGGTAATAAATAACACGTAGGTAGCCAGTAAAACCTCAATCGCACGGAGCGATTTTGTCACTGCTATTTCAATAGTAGGAACGAAATCCATTCGTGTGACAAGGTATTCGCTACGAGTAACTCAATTAGCAACTTTTAAACATAACGGCGATTCGATGAAAACATGTTCCATTCTGATCGCGATTTTGGCGTTCACGTGACCTAGTCGTCGGTCGCTTGATATCTTCGCCGCTACGGGGCGTTACTATCGCCTAGTCTGATATCTCAAATCGCTACTCGCTGATTATTGAATGTTTTTGATTTGTTCCATATATTTTTTGACATATCGTACATTTCAGACTCTACTACTTTCACAGCTCCGTGTTACTGTCTACTAGCGGATACATTGATACCAATTTCCCAACAAACAGCACTTTCAAACTCTTTTCTGTCGCACCGCTATCAAAAATATATAACAACACAGCATTACTCCAAACACATAAAGATATCTGGAACAATATGGTATATACTCTGCAACAAATATTACTGTTAGAAATAACAGCACAGGAGATCTAACGGTACCACCGTTACGGACAACAGCAGCCCAACATCATTTTGTGTATAAAGACATCAAATTATTCAATGACATACCATACCAACGGACATGAGGCCAGAGACAAATTACGAAATATTCCAGGAAAACTCAAAATATTTTTAAACACCCAGCCTAATCCATTGCATAGTACCGAATTATATATATTTTTTTATATTCACATGTTTAAATTGATACCTTTTTTTTCACTGGATCTGTAAAACATTAATTATTTATAGACTCGCGTAAATTAAAAAAATATATATTTCATATTTCTATCCACTTTTCTTTCCTTATTTAAAACTTTTATTTTATTTATCTATTTAACTTTTTTATATTAGTTTTCACTATACAGCGTCACTATATCCGTAAAACATTAATTGTTTTTAAACTTACGTAAATTTCAAAAAAATTATTCATTTTCCATATGCTTAACGTCACTTATTTGAAACATTTTATATATTTCTTTTAAATATAGATTTGTTTAAGTTATAAAGCTTTTTTTAAATATTAACAAGCACTCCTTTCCTAAGTACAAGCATCAGCTTACATTAAGAAGGAATATATATTACACAAAATATTATATTACTCAAAGCTGTATGATATGTAACAAACTAATACTACCCAATAAATAATAAAAAAATTAAAATTAAAATATGTGGCGATCACTCACCGATATTGCAGTGACGAATCGCTCCCTACGATGGAGCCTTTAGTACCAAGTAACGTGTATAATAGTCCGTCAACGAAGTCTAGAAATTTATTAAAATGGAAATAAAAATGTTAATTATTATGTCAACACTGATTTTATATGTTATAGTAGATTCAAATATAAGTTTACGTTTTATTTCCGAATGTTGAGAATAGATAAGAAATATGGCATAGATCAATTCTTCTTATTTTTTTTTAAAATTGCATAATTGGTGCATATTTCTTACTGTCCAGTTTTTTTTTTTTAATATTTTATATATTTATTTAGCATCTAATAAATGGCTTCTTTGAAACGTACATTTCAAAAATACTGGATTATTATAGTAATGCATTTATCAATAATGATTGGAATTTGTTTACATTATATTAAAATTTTCTTAAAAATTACATAGAATCATTTCTTTTCAGTAACTACCTCCAATTTCTGAACTCAGTTTGATATTGGTGTGAAAAATATTTCCTTTAACCATTGTTATTTTTCCTTTCAATCATATTGATGTTGTCATTTTAAACTATTTAACGGTCGCAGCGCCCTCCAATTTTGTAAACAATTTCTTGACAGAGTAGGCAGCGAGTAGCAAGACGATGGCGAATTCGACCCGGAGCCCAATAATTCATACCGGCTGTTCCACCCCGCTAAGTTCTGCGACGTACCCGCATAGAATTTGTTAGCACGTCCATTTTTTATTGTATTGGGTCACAATTTTTTTCCGCTTTCCTCTCCAATTTCGCAGGAACGGATTGGATATTCAAAAACAGACCCGAGAAATAGGTCAATATATTTTTTTTTATATCGAAGGAACAATAACATTTTTTAAATTTTTGCCAACAGATACATTTACCTGGAAATCACAAAGAGATTGTAAAAAATACTAATAAGTAATCAGAATTTTGGGTAGAGCGAGAGGTTGCACTTATGAATAAATTTAACACATTCGAAACAACAACAACAAAAAAACCACAACACTCGATGTTAGTGGAAAAAAGCAGGGTGAAATTTCGCAGTACAGAAAAAAAACATATTTAACGATTAAATAATAAAACTATTCTCTTTTTTAATAATTGAATTTTTCGAATTTTTTTAAAGTACTGTTTTTAATGGTTTTTGTTCCAACCCACTGTAAGCACATAAGCACTGCTTACCCCAGCTCAATCACATAAACTAATAATAATAAAATTCTATAAAAATAATGCAGGAAATCAATCCATACTTCCAAAAATTCGCGCGAAGTTCCAGCTACGAATTGAAGCCCCACCGATCGCCCTACTTATAACGTGTCAAAAGCAGGAACCAAGAATGCAACACTTCATATTCAAATGTTTACGTTGTTTTACACAAAAATGTACATGTGTGCGCAAAGCATATTCAAGAAAAGACTCGTTTGTGTTAGGGTCTCAAAAGGCCGTGCCTATCGGTGCAAACTACAAATGTAACAACCGATGCCATCTGTTGGTACTTCCATTGATTTGTACATCTTTACTTGCGAAATAATTATCATATTATTATGTTAGCCTTCTTTTATGAAATTAAGCAATCTAAAAAGGGAAAATTCTATGTGTCCAGTAATTGGCTTGTAATATGTATAAATAAAGCAGTAATTAGTATATTCGAAGTGGCAAGTATTTTTTTTTTAAATATCTAATAATTCACTGTTTTTTTCCTCTGATTAAAACCTCTCACTGTACAAACCGAATAATAATGTGTTCATTTTTTATATATTTTTTTTCAATTCATATTGTACACAATAAGGCTAACCATAAAATTTATTTATTTTGTACATCAAATTTCAATTACCAGTTTCACACATTAAACAAAAAATTAACGTAGAACATCTTAAAAGGTGCCCCATTTACATGTTTACAAAGTTTCAAATGAGAAGCACCCTGTTATAAATAATAATATGAAGTAGGTAAATATAAATATGAAGCTATTGATTTTGGCCTAGGGGTTTTATACTTCTTTAAATCGGGCTATCATTAGCTTAGGTTAGCTTTCTATTTATGGAACTTTGTTTTTTCAATTCAAAACTGAAAATTATCAACTATGGGTGTTTTAGCACTATTCCACGGGGATGTTTCCTGAAATCCACCCCTGCCCTTTCCATTTATTTGCCCTTCCAGTCCCGCCCAGTTTTTCAGTCTTCCGCAGATTTATGCCGCATCCGCCTGTAAATACGAAATGGCCAATCTGCCTGGATTCTGCATGATTCAGCCCCCAATATTGACGGGTTATGCGGGGCCGGTTTGATAAGTATTCCCGGATTTGCATTCTGTGCATTTTTATTCCCAACGGTGCGCTATTTGGCTTTTGTGCCCTTTGCAAAGCGGCGAAATACGTTTGGAAATGATAGTGCTTGTGACTTTAATTTATTAGATTTATGATTCGACACAATTGAACGAATTAAATTTCATGTTTTTTTGATATATTATATTTTCACTCCTTTTACATAAAATGACAAATACGTTTATTTGTACAGTGCTTATTTTAGAGCAAACTGTTTTATTATCATCAGATTTTATTTGAGGATTGCCATTGCTGGATAGTGACTATTACAACAAAAATTTTGGAGGTGTGGAAAGTGTTACATATATAAAAATAATGACTGGTCAGTGGCTGAGTAGGCATCGCGTCTTGGCTCCACCCAGGCATCGTGAGTTCAATTCCTCGACTGTATAAGTCCTCCATCATGACACAAGCAACATCTTCCGCTTACTGTGATGGTAGTAGGAGATTTTAAAATATTGTCAGGTTATGTAATGCATATAATCCGTAATGTTTATCTTTCTTTAAAAAAAGGCATTATAAAAATAAAGAAAAATATGATATCATATTATGTAGAAATAAAGGAAAAAATGTATTGCATCTAATTATGTAAATAAAATATGTTCCTAGTTAGAAAACATTGACAGTAAAAGGATTAGTTTTGATTAGCTAACTATCCAGATATTTCTAAAATTATGTGAATATTCCATTTCGAATAATCAAAAATTGTTGCGTGTCTTGTGATTGAGGACTTCATTGAGTCAGTCGATGAATGGAACTCACGAGGCCTGGGTGAGAACCCAGAAGCGATGCCGACTCAGCCACTGACCGGAATTGACTTGAGCAAACGATTATACGAGCGTGATTTTTTTTTCTGAATGTGTTTCAAAATTTAAATGGAAACCGACTCAAATGGATTCAGTATTAATATAACACTTGTAAATCCCGCAATTTTTTTTTTCATTTTGGGGTAAATAAATTTAATTTTTTTGGTCGATTTATGTTCTCCCCCCGTGTTACTTGTTCGCAGAGTAAATGTTTGTTAATTAATATTCTCGATGATGCATGGGGTGCCACCTATTACTTTTCAGTATACATGGTATTGCATCTGAGAGAAAATCGTTTTGTATTAGTCATGTGAAATATTTCACAAGTATGTGTTAACATATTATTTTTCGTCTAATATGTTATATTTTCGTAAATGGGTTATATGGATTTTTTTTTATGTTGACTGCTAGTTTCATTAAATGACAATAATCTCTTTGTATAAGGGAAGGGGGGTACCAAATGCAAAAAAAAATCAAATGAAATTCGAATTGGATTTTACTAACTTTTTTTTAGTTAATTTTATTAACTGTCTTACCGATAGCTCTCTGGCTAAACGAGCAGTTTTTTTTCCATCTTACTGCCACCACGTATAAGATTCTATTTGGAGGGTCTTCTTAAGTAAAGGAAGAAGTGAAAGATTTGGGAAGGAAAACGGTATGAGATGTGGGTAGGAATATGGGGTTCGTGTGTCCAGGAGTAACGAACGTATTAATCCGTCCCTCCCATTGGGGTGCAAGGCGATGGGTCGAGAGTCCGGTTGGAGAGGTCAGGGGGTCTCCTTCAACCGCCTCTCCCGATCCGACCCACCACGCAGCTGTTGGGCAAACACATCCGCCCCCCAAGACCTGAACAAACCTTACCCCTGCTAAGTCACCTACCGTAGTGAACTACTTGTGGTGACCTATGGCAAAGGTGTTGGTTATCAAATGAATGGTTCATTTTAAGTGTTTCAACATTTTGCTATATCTGCCGCCTGTAACTGTTAGCTATGATATTTCCAATATCATCCTAAAAACAGTTCGAGCCCAGCGGTCTCTCAGATTTTGAATATTTTCTAGGATATGACCTCGGCGTGAGTTTCCCCTCAATGGAAGATTCTTCATGGACCCTCGAAATGAATATCTTTTGTTTCAGGAAAACTTATTTGATAAAAAAATACGTGCGTATGCAATAAGCAGAACGGAACACTGATGTTCAAAGGAAATTAAATTATGTCTAGTTTTACGCACTGCTCCCATATTTTTTTTTCATAATAAATTTTCCGCGTTTCCTTTCAAGAATCTGAAAGAAAAATAGAATACATTTTTTATCACCGCGAAAAGCTTATTCGTGTTTTTAGATATTGGCCTACGCAAACTTTTAGCCAAGGCTTTTTTTTTTCTTTCTTTTGTTGAATGAATATATAATTAATTTATGGAGTAATTATTAATAAAAATTAATATAGTATAATATGTATCCTAATAAGGAGAACTTCGCTTCCGAAACATGTTAATATTAATGTATATTAATGGGATCCACTTCTTAAAATTCAATCGAAATCACGCACTCCTTATGCAGGTGGCGAAAAGGTTGAAATTCCCGCTTGACACCAGCCGCATGTTTCGATTTACGCAAAGAAACACATCACCAAAATGCGTGTTTTACTTTATTATGTAAATCTCAGGCATAAATATTGTAACCGACGTGATCGTTTGTTCGTAATTATCATGATTCTTTCTAATTTTGCGACATTATGTTATCTTCGTAATTTATATTGTACCATTAGCTTATTATCTCGTGCCATTGTATCTTATGTAAGATTTATAATATTTGTTTCATCTCATAGTGTTATCGACGTGATGGAACCACACGGGAATTTCCCGACTCCGCAGGAGCACAGTACCGTGTGGCAGACTTTCCTATCACTTCGATAACACATCCGACCCCGCGACAGCACGATACCGTGTTGCGGGTTTTCGACAATGCAACTAACCCCGTGGCAGCACAGTACCGTGCACGGACCCCTTATTTACATGTCTGCCTCAGCAGCGCCCCTGGTGTTGAAAACTTGTATCACTTTGTAATGATATAAAAATGAACATTTCTGAAAATAAACCAGTCACACTCGGACGAGCAATCGTGACTCGTACCCAGTCACATCTTGTAACCATACAAAGTCTTTCACTTCTCCTGCCTCCCACCTGAAGGATTCCTGAACCTGCCTCAAGGATAGTCGGCCCCGTACCCATAGAAAGTGGCTTAATCCAGCACCTACATGTTTACAGTCTTGTAACGACAATGGTCGCTTACAAATATTATTAAAAAAATTCCGTTCGTTTCTAAAAAAACTTATTTGCCACAATGGACAATACGACAATATCCGAAAGAGGATTCGTAAGTAGGAAATTTTGAACTTTAAACGTTTTTTTTATTTAAGAAAAAACTCACAAAAAAATGCCCGGTTAAACTAAAATCCTAGGTGTATAATACTTAATTATATTCTATGATATTTCATTAAATTCTACGATATTTGTAGACCATCAAATTTTCAGAGCAAAAACAGATGATTTTTCATTTCTTCGCAATGCATCGCCTTAAACAGTGATGTAAACTAAGTATATATACCAACAAAACATTTAATTTTTATAAAATATGATTCAAATATACATTGTACATAATAGTAATAAAAAACAAGATAAATGTAGTCAAGATTGGCATACAATTTTTATAATATTATTTTTGTAGATTGATAGACTTTTAATACCCGTAGTGTCGATATAGTACTCATTACCTAAACTGTGCAATCGATTCATCACGGAATTTGAATCTGCATTGGTTCTTATATTGTTACAATGGTGATGTACCTTCAGACGAACCAATCAACCAAAGAAGTTCAGGGAAGTCCAACATGCTACAAATAATTTTATAAAGAAAAATAAGTCGGTACATATTCGTCTTTCCTTTAATGTAGCAAAACCCATCACTGTTGGGTTTTGTTTTCAATGTGAATTTCTGCTCTATAAAGACTTCGTGAATATTGTAAAATGGGTTCTAAATGGTTAAGTGAAATTCTAAATGACTTCTGATAAGGAATGTGTATAATATTTTTCAAGTTTTTAAGATCTTGAAATCTTTTGAAGTTCTTAACTATGAAACCCAACACTACTTGCCTTGCTTTACTGGTCATGTTCTTCATGTGAGAAATAAATGTTAATATCGTGCCAAACGATGTAAGCAATAAAGAGCCCTCATGAACGTGTATAATAATAAAGATTGTTTTCATTAATATCTGTAAATATTAAATCAAACATAAGCATCTATTGAAGGACTGGCGAAAAAAAAAAACATATGTAATATTATAAAAATAAAATTAATTTATTAATATTTCAAATTAAACGGTTTATAATATTTCTACACATCATACATATATTTAATGACTAAATACATCATTATAATAGGTAGAGATATATGTTTAACATTTCGTAGCACTTAAGTAATAAATTTACAGAAGATTCGCAGTGTGTATATCGGAGTAGATAAATGAGTTCGTGAGTACATGTTTGTATTGTATCCGCGATACATAATATACTCGTATATCTGTGACATGCACACATATACGAGTATATTACCAAGTTTTGAATTCTATGTAATGGAGTGTTAAATTGTGTGGCCGTTGCAGTATTTTTGGAACAGAACAGTAATGATAATCTTGTATTTCTGGCCCGACACATGAATGTTTATCAGCGGGGCTAAATCAGGGCAGTCAATTTTATTATGTAAGATTTTAAATAAAAACACTAGATCGAAAATAATTCTTCTACCACTCAAATTTAATAAGTGTTTTAATTGATTTTAAATCTTTAGGTTGTATGAGAATTCTCTGCACTTCATTAATTAGAAGTCAAGTGGAGTACAATTCACCTTTTTGGTCCCCTTTGTATAAAGTACACTCTAACAATATAGAACGGGTTCAGTACAAATTTCTTAGGTATATAAATTTTAAACTCAAAATTCCAATTGATAATATTAAGTATGTAAGTTTGATGAATTGGTTGCATCTGATTTCGCTGTATGACAGGATAATTACTTTAGACCTAGCTGTATTATATAGAATCATTAACAACCTAATTGACAGCCCTGCCATCCTCGCCACTATTTTTTTTTTAAATAAAGACAAATTTTGTCGAGATACGATTAACCTGACAATATTTGAAAATCTGCTACCACCATCACGGTAAGCGGAAGATGTTGCTTGTGTCGTAAATGGAGGACTTAGCCAGCCGAGGAATTGAACTCACGACGCCTGGGTGAGACCCAAACGCGATGCCAACTCAGCCACTGACCGGTCATTATTCACTATTAAATTAAATGTACGGACGAAGAACACAAGAAAAATTGTAACATCTTTCTGCAGCACGTACACAAACAACTATCAGTCTCATTCATTATCTAATAGGATGCATGATCTTTGCAACAAGTTTGGAGGTATTGTGGATATATTTGGTGACTCCATCTATGAAGTAAAGCGTCATCTATACTAGCACTTTGATGAATCCTATAATTGAGTATTCTTCCGTGGATAATCTAGCGTTAATGATTTGTGTTATAACATTGTTATAGTTTCCTATTCTATATTTCGAAAGCTCTTTATATTGTGTTCTAAAATCCGTGTAACAGTCCAGATGGACGTATAATCATATAAATAAATTAATCGTAACAGATAAGTGTGGTTTAATTGTTCTCTCAGTATATTTAGTTTATGTTTTTAGGAATTTGTTTTGAACTCTTTCTATTGTTTCAGAATGTGCGTTGTAGTATGGAGACCATACAGTACAGTTGCAATCAACCTGGATCCTTACTAGTAATGTACATAGAATTTTTAATTCGTTAATGTTCTTAAAATCAATCTCAGTACAAAACTTAACATTTCTAAGCCCCTTTTTGAAATATTTGCAATATATGGTATTAAGCTAAGTTTGATAACAAAAGTTACACCTAAGTCATTTATTTCAATTATCTAACATTTATCTAAAATTAAGTTTTGTATGAAATAGGCCGCGCAGCCGTTCCGTTTATTTTATTTCAAATGATTTAAGTAACTGACATATTTCACGTTAAAATATTAAAAAAATAGTACTCCTGTCGAATGGGGACAATTCGACTTGCATACTATTTTATAAGAACCCAAATTAATTAATTTAAGAAAATCAGAAAAGTTATGTGATTCTGCAGCGGGTAAGAACCCCCTTCAGAATACAGGGATAAAAGGGTGCAGTGTCTTAAACAGAGTATCATCCAATTTCCGGGTGTCCAACGATAAATTCTTACAATTTACAGGGCATTAGGGGACATATCTCACAAACTTTAACCAGCGATTTCTGAGCTTATTAGGATTAAAGATGTAGATGGCGTTTTGGTCTCCAGTGATGTTTTTTGTAGATTAAAAAATTATTTTTTTTTTTTAAATGGTGTAATAAAAAATCTTTTTAACTCAGGAGAGTAACCGCCCAGCCCCCCACCCCGACCATAATCCTCCAACACCTACTGATATTTTGACGGTTTTTTTCTCCAAGTATACTCAGGAATAAAACTGTAATTACAAAATCCATTCTTTCAATAAGAAGCTAAAGCTATAATATGCCAACGTCATGCATTGTGTGTACATATATAACAAATGATCATACAGCTACCTACAAATCATTTAATAATTGAAGCAAATTGTGGAGGGTCTTTTAGAGGAAAGGAAGGAGTGTACCTGTAGTAGGATGTAGGAAACACGGAGGAAAGCAGATCATTCCACAGCCGAGCTGTTGAACACCAGAACGAGTCGTAGAAGCGACCCGTTCTCATGTGACAAATGTCAACCGTGTACAAATGTTGGGCGGACGTTTGGCGTATTTCCCGACTATGCACCGCTGCCGAAGGGATCAATAATGCTATTTCCTCAGAGCATCTTCAATTAAAATACCGGTAGAACAAGGACAGTATTCCCACCTGACGTCTGTGCTCCAAAGATTGCAATCCTTTTGTAAAGATAGGCGAATTATCAAACAGACCGACCGCCGGGTTTTTTTTTCAGATATTTTAGGGCTCCCGACCAGAGGTGGCTACCAAATTCTACAGTAGGGTGCACTAGCGATTTGTACTGGATTTAAATATACATTTATTTTTCAATTTTTCAAAACACATGCCGTTAAGCGAAAGTTTATAAATTTTATATTGAACAATGTGGCAACACTTGGAAACCCCCTGAATGACAGTTAGTAGTACTCTACAAAATCCTTATCAGACTACCTGAAAATGAAACAACTAACTTACTATTCAACATAACCAGGTAACAAAAAGGGACATAATTTTCCCACGTTTTCATTACACCGTAACCAAGTCCGTCTCAGCTCTCAGCTGGACCCTTTTTGTTCAGGATTATAATCCTCGCAATCCCCGCACTGCGCCGCACATGTTATATTCCATTTATTCGTAACGTAATGGAAAAACTGCCCACTGAAACTGAACCCATTCCGTTTAATATACACAGTCGGTTCGGAAGAATTTACTCTCTCACTCGCACCTACTGCGTGGAATGTTTAGTGAAGAGAAAATCTGATTTGAAATAATTACCTTTGGGTTTTCATTTGTGTTTTCATAGAAAACACTTGTGATAAGAGATTGTAATTGAACTATCGAAGTAATTTTCTTTCCATGGAGAAGGTAAATAATTGAGTAAAAATGTAAAAATAAGAATAGAAAATAAACAAAATTATTACATTTATATTTTTTTTAAATAATAATTGCAAACAATGCGACGGCGTGATTTAACCTTAACGATATTAAATTATGTTTTTAATAAAGATGTAAAGCGCCTTTGAGGTGATTTTTCCGCGAAAACTGGAGCTATGGAAGTAATCCAATCATTATTATTATTTGAAATCGGGAATCTATCAAACGGACCGCCCATTTCTGCAGAGATTCAAGGGTTTTTTTTTATATGTTGGGGCTCCCGACTAGAGGAAGGTGCTAAATTCTGCAATTGGACGAACAAACGATTTGTACAGGGTCAGCAGTTGTGTACTATTAAAGAGTCTGCGAGCCCTGTAGTACAGTACACCCAGCTTCGGAAAGTCTAACTTTACTCTGGCTTCGATGGAGCCCCGATACCTGAGCTGGTCACTTGGAATTAGACCAAACATATCAACGGAGGGCTTGTTGGGAAGATTGCTTCCATTAAAGGAGACTAGATTATCATTTTGATCCCTTTTAGACGTAATCAGACACGATTGGGTCTTTGAAACATTAAATTCGATGAGATTATTCTTACCTCAAAAGAAAACCCTCTAGAGGTAACTGTCCATTCTCTGCTTCAAAGCCTTCCGAGCCGTTGAAGTTTGTGTGCCCTTTGGCGGCTTGTTAGGTGGTCCTTTTTCTGCCGATATTTTAATAGAAGATGCTCTGAGGAACTAGTCATTGATCCCTTCAGCATCGGTGCATGGTCGAGACATACGCCAAACGCATGCCCAACATTTGCACACGGTCGACATATGTCACATGAGAACGGGTCGCTTCTACGATTCGTTCTTGTGTTCAACAGCTCGGCTGTGGAATGATCTGCTGGCCTCTGTGTTTCCTTCCATCTACAAAATGGGCCTCTTCAAGACCCAGGTTCACTCCTTCCTATACTGATACTTACAACTAAGATTTATTACTAGTGACTTAAAACTAATACTTATTTATTACTATATTTATGACCAAGTGGGTTTTAACATACAGTACTGCTATACGACAACTATAGCATAAAACTAGAGACTTACAACTAACATATATATTTATATTTTCAAATTCATGATATGATTATTGCCTGTGCTGTCAAGGGTGAAGCATACAAAAATTAAGGTATAAGAAATTGTTATAGATGCCGACCTTGTGTCCAAGCTTCATCTCATAGAAGTGGCAGGCATTGCTCTATGGCCAAAGGTAGGCTGTATAGTTTTTCATGTTCGGGTGTGCATTGAATATTTGAAAATGCCGATTTCATTATACTCTCTCTATAACTCTGTGGCCAACAGAATAAATGAACGTAATAGTTCCTTACCAAATTCATGGAAAAAATCTGTTAAGGGGGCAGACTCAAATAAGGCGCTAAACGTCACTTCGCAGTATGCTAACGTAAGCAATACAACACATAATTTATCTGCAAATTCTTAACAGAAAGTTATGAAAGTGTCTAAGGTTTTCAGTGACGTAAATTCTTAAACTGTAATCTTTTACATTATATATGAAATACCTACTGTAATTTTAAGTAAAACGCTCGACAGTGCCTTCGCTGTTATGTTAACTGCACCCATTACAAAAATATTTAATTAAAATCCTTCCACAATCTCAGAGTAAATAAGATCAAGAACCAAGAGCGTTTATTAAAAATAATTTAGTAAATCTAGATTTTCACCGTAATTCCCTCAAAGTTCAGGAATTTTTAAATTCAGTTCCGTCATACAAAAATCGTATGAGAATTTCCAGCCCCCGCGATTGTTGATAAAACGATTGATTTCGCCGGAGTAAATCAGTTGTGAGAAGTCCTTCAGAGCGAGCGGACGTCGATTTGAAATTCGATATTTTTGTCTGTTTTATGACGAATAGCTGGGAAGAGAGGTGTTAAACTGCTTAAACTAATACGGTTATGGAGCCAGTTTACCATCCTTCCTGGATAAAGTCTTCTCACTCATCTTCTACCGCGTCTTTTTGCATATTCACTATGAGATGTCTGGAGTACCGCAAAAAACCATCAATACATTTAAAATTAACAATAACTCTTTGTAATTCAAAATAAATGAAACATTCCTATTTTTATTTATAAGAAGGCAAACAGTTACTGGTTACGACAAGTTTTTAATTCCTCCCACTACCATCAGTATAAGCTCAAATTCTTGTTTAGGCAATCATGTATGACTTAGCTAGCATAATTAGATTGATCCTGCGACATCCGGGTGAGACCCGACGCTTTAGACCATTCTGTCACCAAACGGTCTCCCTTTTTAGTTATAAATTCCGGTCTCCTCGTTGTTTTGTCAAAAGATTGTTGGAGCTCTTATCGGCATGTATAACTCAAACCAGCACAAAAATAGTCGTTAAATGTAAAATACGGTAAGAAATTATATCGATGACCCAGTATTAAACTGCAATAAGTCAAAATGTGTTGTTTTGAGATAATCAATATTTACTGTATTTGCGGATGTTAAAATATGAATAAAAAATGTCAAGTTTTATTAGTTCTCACTGTTTTTTTTCTATTTGAAATTGAAGTGTAAAGGACAATGGTCGGATTTGAAAGAAAAAAAATTTACATGGTTTTGTATAAAACTGGGTACATTTGAATTTGTGAAAATTTTAAAACATGTTTTTCGGTTCAAGTAGTCAAACACTTTTTTTTTCTCTTTAAATGTGACAATAGCTCCTTTTGGCTGATAGTTTAAAACCCATGTTGCAAATTATGATTTTTGTAATTTAATACTGGTCCATCGGTATGTTGTGCGACGGAGATGCGTAACAGATTGGCGATTGCGTAGTCAGGGGAATTCTACACATGCAATTGACAACTGTCGTATTTTTTTTTCATTTAAATATCGCACAACAATCCTAAATAACCGATGTCAGTGGAACAATGGCATTTCTATATATTGTGAGACTGATGGTTGTGTGTTGATTAGAGCTCCTTAATCTCCAGAGTAAAGCGATGATTTCCGCGCATCCGTGAATTTTATAGAAGAAAAAACTAAGCGAATGATAGATTGTGAAAGATTCATTGTTGTAAAACTCGAAGTGTCTGCTGAAATTAATTATATTTCAAAGCTAAAAAGTGCTTTACCCTCACGCCCTGTTCAAAAATCACAAATTGAAAAGTGAGCTTTACAAATTTGTCTGTCGTTCCTACTTTGCCGCGTGACTTGATCACTCGCCTACATGAAACTCGCTGAATCATCGTCAAAATAAATTTAACCGCTTGTGTGCTAGCGTTGCCGGAGCGGCATTCTGTAGCAACGCACCCATCACGTCTCGATTTTGTAGTATTTTGAACCTTAAAAAATGATCATAGCATAATAAAACATGTTTTATTCGCTTGGCAAGATAATAAATTATGTTATACATTTTAAAAGCATGCATCTTAATATTATTCTAGCTTGTCGTTTTGTCACGTGCAAACATATTTCTTTCATCTGTGAAAAGTGCGTTGCCATTGTGGACGCTTCGTCGATCTTGCAAAGATGATTTTCAATGTCATATTACTATATTAATTTAGAGAAAAACATCATATTATTTGATTTTCTATCGTGAAGGATACTTAAGCTTGATGACAACATAATAAAACCATAAAAATATTTAACCATTGTAGAAAATAATATTAACATAACCTAAATGAAACATGAAAACGGAAAAAAACGACAGAAAATAAAAAGATTTCAGTCGCATCTGGGACTCGAACCCAGGACCTCTGCCTATCCGAGGCAACCGCTAAACCAACTTAGCTAATGAGACCACTTCAATTAATGTCATCTTCATCGATATCGTATCTCAAATTCGAGATTTGTTAATATTTTTCCTCCATTTTTGTCCCATATTATTGGCAGCTATCTTTATAATGATTACAAAGTTTCTTAGGAACACAATTGCAAACTAGATAGTGTCTCGGATTAATATTGACTTTTTTTTATAAAATTCTAAAGAATATATTCAATTTTCATAATTTTTTTCATAAAAATATTTTCATTTAACTTTTTTTTTATTTAAAATGAGAAACAACTTATGCTTTACGTACAATTTTGATAAATACATTAACAAGTTACATCTAGTAAAAATTTACAAAAACATCATTTTGCAAAACAACAGTGAGCAATTACGAAATGACTGTACATTCCGTGTAACACTCCATTTTATGACTGACACACTAAGGGGGTTGTATTTGACGGGGACGTGGCGCACCAGAGGTTAAGCTGTACGTTGAACATTCTTCCTTGATTTCTTCATTCATTCTAGTCAGTGCTGATGTATATACAGATTTTTTACGAGGAAGCCTTTTTAGGAAACTATCATTTGGTAGATTTATTTAAATACAATTTCTTTGAATTTAGTATTCATCAAAGTAATACAAAGACTACATAATTACTCGATAAATGGCTCCCATAGGGATGAGTACGAAACAATTTGACAACATAAATAGTTTATTATTTGAAAAATATTTGAAAACAAATTAAAACGTCTATTTTTCGAAAAATATACAGATTTGATAAAAGACGTAGTGAATTTTTGAAAAATTGTTACTAAGTTTCCCTGCAATAAAAATATATCTATTGAATGTATCAAAAGCATAAAATACTTTTAATTATTTTTAAATGAGCCACAACAGTTTATTAAATTTATTGGAATAACTTATTGAAGCTTTTAGCTTATAAACCTCAATTAATTCAATATTTAATCATTGAAAAATGCATTAATATTTCTTAAATTTAAATATGAGATCAATAAAAATTACAGAAAATAATGAAGTCTCAATAGCTCAATTGAAGAGTGTTGTCTCGGAAAGACAAAGAATCTGGGTTCTTGTCCCAGTTGCGAGGGTTACATTTATATTTTCTGTGTCTATTTCTGTTTCGTATTTCATTGAGATTTGTTTCTTCTTCAATAATGAAAATGATTCATGTTCGAGGTTTATGTCGTAAATTGACCAGAGTTTGACAAATTCATTTTTCTATTTTCAGAGGTCAAGCTGTAACGAATCGCTCCGATGTTAAGGAACATGCAGTAAATAACACGAAAGATTTGCCACTCTCTTGCGCATCTAAGGTGACGCCAATTCACATCAAAATAAAAGGTGAGTGAAAATCTAAATGGAAAATAACATGTCTTTTTACATTGCAACCATATTTTGCTTTCGAAGGTGATCGTTACCAAATAATGAACCTTCACTCAGGGGAAGAAATCCGGTAAAACCTTTCGATTTTTCCGATTTGTTTTATCAAAAACAGTTCTCCGCGAAACAGATTTCACAGATAAAAGGAAAATACTAACAACCTGGGCATATTTATTTGTAGGTACCATTTTGTATGCCTAAAATGGTGAGGTTAAAAAGATTTCTGTTGAAAAAGGTTAGTCTTTATGTTCTTGAAATACTCTCCTAAAAAATAAAGAAATGCCATTTCCACGGAAAAATTAAGGTCAGAGAATGTGTTTGTTTCCCTGTATTTATTTATCACTTTTCTAGGTAGCCAAAAACCATTTTTGTATGTTCTATATATCTTAACAAAACTCATAATAGATGATTTGCAAAAAAAAAACAATTAAGTTTTTCAGTTTCAGTGTCGATAAATCGACGTTTATTAAAAGAACGTTATACAGTTTCTTACAATACGGCATATTTAAAATAATATATTTTACATAATTATATTATTGTATGGTTTACATTACCTAGCTCACTAGGTGATACCTGTTCTGAAGTAATGTATTGATATATCATATTCGCGTTAATTAATTAACATTTAAATACGGGTAAACACATTATAAATATAAAAACCTCACGAAATAAAGAATTTTAATTATTTTCTAACTAAATCGGTTTTACCGATAATAAATCATTATTTTTAAAAACCCGTCCAAATTAGAATGCGGTGGGAGTGGATAAAATCATATAAATAAGTCGTCACAATATGGATTAACCGCAGTTTGAAAATAGCATTGAACGCCGAAACAGCTGTCACAATAATAAAAAACTAAAAATACTCGCAGAACTTAATAATAACATTATTAAATTTGACTTACATAAAATATGAAAAAAACAATATATATATATATATATCGCGTTCCTAACGGAGTCGAATCCAGAACTACCGACGCTACCTCAAATAACGCTTCTAAATCTACCAGTGGCATCTATAAATTAATTATTTATATTGGTAGACATATCTCAGGCATCGATAACGGTTATCGCGGAAATCTATAGCGGTCTTCTCTATGGTGCGTGAGGCAGTCATCTTGGACGCTTCTCCCAGATGTATGCGAGCATTAACAACGAAGCGAATGAGGTCCCCTGTGAACTCATTGAGAGTATTGTTTATTTACGATGAGTGCCAATTCTATTTAAAGCAAAGACCTGCAGAATTCGTAACCACACTGCTGTAAGTCAAAATATTCCAAACTAGGTCAATGAACTTTGAACTCTCTGCATCTTTGCCATGTACCTACATATATGGATAAGTCAACAAAAATTAAGATTTTTTTATTATTATTATTATTATACCCTATTTTTTTACCGTACCGCCCAAGATACCCAACTGCTCCCAACCATCCGAAGCCAGTGAGACTATGGCATCCCCAATTGGCATATGTTATGAGGCTGAAGGGAGGGGAAGGTGGTAAAATACCTGGCTATTCAGATCTGATCACCAAACACGGTTAAAGCCGATACTAAAAGCATCTACTACTTTGGAGCGTGCCGCAAATTTGCTAAATAATATTTCAAACGAATAAATTGTCAATTAATCAAATACAATTTAGTTGTGCGCGCTGGAATTTGAACCTGCGACCTCCGGATTCGTAGACGAGAATCGTAACCACTCAACCACCGAGATCAGAGCCGGTTTTTTATTACCAGAATTTAAACAACAAATGGTTATTAGGTATAAAGAATTTTTAATGTCCATTAACCCAGTGTGATATATTTTTTAAATAATATAGTGTAGGAGATATAATTATGATAGTGTAGGAGAGTGCAAATTCATCAGATGAAGGCGATATATATATTTATGCTAAGCACTTTCACCGATGAAGGACTGACAGAGTTTGAACGTCACCCTCAACAGTCCACGTGTCTCTCCTTCTGACGTACACCTAATAAATAATATTTTTAGTTTCTGTCCTTTTGTCCGGTTTCATCTTTCATTTAGGTTTGTTAATATTATTTTCTTCAATGATTAAATATTACAATGAGGTTTTTAAATCTCAATAAAAAAAAAAAAAAATTAATAATTAAAAATAATATTTACGTGGATTACGTTGTATCCACACTGAGAACTTTGTTCATATAAATCTGTCCGGCCTTCTGACCTCTTTCTTTATTTATATATCAATTCTCCCTACTTCCTACCAAACCGTTCAATCAACACTATAACACTCAGATCTGGTAATGCCTAAAGTTTCAATCAACACTATAATACCCAGATCTGGCAATGCCTAAATTTTCAGCATAAATTCCGAAAAAAATAGTAGGTACCTATACCGTACTGTTTATTTATTTTTTAATAATTGATAATGTAACAATTTTATTAATATCTATATGTATACAATCTAATTCAATTCAATTGAATTCTTTATTCCTTTATATATTTCACAAAGTTTATATTTTAAGACATTTTTAAAGATTTATTAGATAAGACAGGATGTACAACATCCAAAATAATTACTTATATTGTTCCGAAACCGGTACGCGTGTAAAATAAATGTGGTTAAAACAAATTTTGAGTGTTTCATTTGAATATAATGGATGTCCACAATGTGATAGCTTCATACAATAGTAATTAAATGATGCTTATCGGTGCCCCAGTTCCAAAGTGTGACATCTCAAAAAGCACAGTTTTGAGATATTAAAGGAAACAAGATTTTAATCTTCTAGTATACATCTAATTTTTGTAGATTTTAATGGATCTCTACGATTTCAAAATATTTATAATAATATAATCATTATTGTATTTTCTTCTAACATTTAGGAGTTTTCATAGTTTTTTTACAGGATGTTCGTATTTTTTACAGTTTGAATTTAAAGTAATTATCGTTATATTTCTGATTTAGTATATGGTGATGATTTAAAATTGTTAAATATATAACTAGTAAATGCATAAAAACGTATATTTATAAAGAATAATAACAAGTGTTGTTCTAAAATAACCACATTTTGGAACTTGTCAATATCGTTATTTTCTCGTACTTAACTTAAAACTGCAAATTTTTGAGATGTTACACTTTGGAACTGAAGCATCGATATATTAGCACAATGTTAAATTGATTAAAAAAATTAATCAGAAAATTTCGGTAGAAGCCGGGTGTATGAAATTGGTGCTTGAGTAAGCAAGTGCTTACATAAGCCGTGGAACTAGAAACTTAACGTAGGCTCCGTAGCACGAGAGAAGGAAGATTGCCATTATTTGAATTTAAGCTCGCTGTCCTAAAACAGGTCACATTTCCCTTTACGTTTCCAGGTAGCAGGAGTATCTGAAGAGCATTTCCAAGCGACATGTTATTATGTAGATAAATTCGCCGTCGACGAGAAATAACTTCTCCTTTATTTATGTTTCATTATATAGCACCATGTTTCGTTGCAATAATACGCTTCCAAATGTCGGACATTTCCTTTGCGCGACAGGGTTTCTGCTGAATTTATTTTGTCGTCTGTTGGCGAGACCGTTAACGTGTTGGTATGCTCAGGACCGTAAAATATACCCGGCTGCAATACTCGTACAGGCGTACTGCTGATAGCTTCGTCGTAACCTCCCCCTCTTTCTTATGTATAACGTATGTAACAGAAAGAGAGGTTGCAAAAACGCTCTCGGCGGGGCCATGTGACTCTTTTAAGCGGCTCCGCGTAACCGGAGCTACCATATGAGAATACATACATATGAATTAGTCTAGAAAGTGATCAAAAGGAGGTGATTGAGAACCAACAAGAAAGCTACATTATTTATTGTAACGGGTTACACGTGTAATCATTTAGAAGGTGCAGAAAATCTGAAATACCCCGAGGATTGTGTATTTGCAGTTATTGCTGATTTTATGATTGGAAAAGTTTCGCGGAAGCTGCAACTTCGTGCATTTATGCGTAGGTTTGATATTTTGGCCTTGGCTACGCAAATAGACAAGTCCTCACGTTGTTGTATCCCGTATAACGGAAATGAACACCACCCGCTAATGAGCAAGAGATATATTCTTTGTTTTTATTGTGGTGCTGCATTTAGCAAAGTTTTTCAAAACATTTTGAAAGGTTAATGTTAATTCCGTACATATTTCAGCACGGGCGTTTCTTTCTGGCTATGAAGCGCTAGTTTTATTGTTATGAACATTGGTACCTACATTGTTATTTTCGTAGATGTGCGTATAAACATTTTGACATGCATTTTACGTGGATATAATTTGAGACTTTCACGGCCAAAAAGTATTATCATGGTTTATTTTGGGGTTATTATGCCATACTGCTCTTTCTCCTCGTTTTACACTGCCCTGATGATGAACACTGTGCGGCTGTCCAAAACGTTTGCTAAAGGAGGAGGAAGCGCAACGCGGCGTAATATCCCAAAAATCGTATATTTTATTTCATTCTTAATTATTCCAAGGTTATATATAACCACTTTACTAATTCGCATTAAAATATAATAACTACGTGAAGTTATACGATCCTAGACGCTTTTATAAATTTAATTTTTTCAACTGTGTTTTAAAATTATCTGCTATAAAAAGCATCATCTAATTAACTATCACTTCGGAATGAAGGATACGTTTGCTTGCAAAAGCTTATATTGTTTTCTCATAATATGCTGCATTCAAATACGACGTTTGCAAACACCTTAAGGTGATTTTTCACTAAATTATTAAATTATTATTGTTATTTTTAGATATGGCCAAAGTTAGTCATTCTCATTACATTACAGGCTTCATCACACATGTGTAAGCTTGTTTAAAAAAAACAGTTTTTATTTTTATGTTTTTCAGAATTTTCATGTTTTCAATAAATAAAACTGTTTACAAGAGTCGATTAAAGGGTTGACCATTTGGTTTTTTTTTTTTTTTCAAATCAAATGGAATATTTTGGAACGTTATGTCGATGCTTGTTCATGTAGTTATTTCTGATATTTTTAAAATGTTGAATTCTGTTCAAAGAAAAGGCATTTGGGGAAACTGAAAAATTTGCCTGCGCAAATTTATTTGGATGCTGATATGTTTTTGAGGTTTACATTAGATCTTTTGACAAAAATTTGGGTGGCAAATAAAAAAGCGTTAATTCTTAATCTGCGTCTTTTAGAAAACTTTAGATATAAATGCAGTTTTTCATGTCACATTGTTATGTTGAAAATTTAATTAAATTATCAACCTGATCATAAACTTAATATTCTACACATATAAAGTTATATACACGATTTAAGTATGTTTCAATTAATAGCGTTATATCAAAAATATACGAATTTCCAAGAACAGCTATTGTAATCGTTAAAAGGCATTAATTAAGATCGTCCTTAATTATAATTACTTCGTAAAGAATGTTAACGACATTAGTTTGTGCCGTTGACATGTAATTGGAAAACTGATTGAAATGGCTCATTTTCAAATTGCTTTCGTCACCTTGTAAAATCGACATTCACATTTTTGTTTTTAAATATCCAATTTTAGAAAAGGGAATGTCTATAGAGTATAGTGATCTTTTTGAGTGTCGTGGTATTAGTTTCATCGTCAACAGTTTTAATTTTTGATTTTCAAGAAAAATTTGGAAAATATTAAGAAATCGACTTTGGCCCTTTTATTATTCGAAAGTTTTTTTTCCAACTATACTTAACGTTTAAAGGTTTCTGTTGCTTCATTCTTCGTACGGTTGCTTCATTCTTCATACGGTTGCTTCATTCTTCATGCTCAATTAATTTAGTGATAGTGTTATGCCAATTCCATCTAAAATTTTAAATAAATAAATAAAGTCGTGGACCGGGAATATCAGTCATACTTTCCAATTACATTTTGTTTTATTTTATGGAACCTTTTGTCAGTATTATTTACCTTATTTCTATGAAGTTAGGTACTTCCTCTGGAAAATGTGATACCTCGTGGGAAAAAAACTGAATTTACTTTGCTTAAAAGATCACTTCCTTCGAAACGACAACTTCCTTTAATACAGATGGAAGATCAAAGGTCACGTATCTACATTTCTAAATAATGAAACATTTTCCGTAGTAATAATAAAACGGCTTAGAGACAAGTTTCTTTTAAATAGTGATTCATAATTCCATGAAACTGGAAGTGATTTCTGATGCCGAAGAAAGGGAGAGTTCAATATCTACATGTTTGGTAGGTAATGAATACGATATTTCTTTTTACGATTTTGTTCAAGGTCAAAAATAAAATTTTAATGAAAATTCGCGATCGTAAATGGCTCAATATTTTATTAAAAAAATACTTTTTAGCCTGTAATGCTTTTAAATATTGAGATGAATTGTTTGTTAAAAATACTATACTTTACTGTATGCTTAGTAAAGGATGGTTGCGCCGATTACGGTTCAACTTGAATAGCCTAATAGTTGATTTGTACAATAATATTCATTCTTATATAAACCTACCCAATTGTAATCCATACCTAGTCCATCAACTTTACCCGCATCATTGTCCGCTGTGATTTCGTTCACTTCACATCAATTCGCACCCGCAACTCGCTGCAATATTCGTATTGTGTTCGCCACCGCCGTGGTATTTTGTATTGTGTGATCCGCTGCAGATGAATATCATCTGTGTTTTATGTAGAACTATTATTATTTTACTTATCTGCTCAAGTGCATCGACAGTCAAAGAAGAGGATTGTGGAGAAATAAGGATCAGGGGTAAGTCTTTGGATCCCATCTTTCCCTTCCCTATTTTAACACTGCAAATTGAGCAAGTCAATTATAATTATTTCATTTGTGAACCAGCGCACCAAAGTATAGTGTTTTTTTCTAATCATAAAAAAAATATTTTAAAAACCTAATTTACACTGTATGCTTAGTGAAATATCAAATCATGAAAAAATAAATAAAACCATTGGATTATCCAACAAACCTTATTTTTGAAGAATTTGTAGTAATAAAATTTAATAATCTAGTCCGAAAAAAACGTTACACCTATTTCGAATAATAAAAGAAAACCACAATCAAAGTTTCTTAACTGAAAGCCTTATACGTCAAAAACACATATTCCCGTCACAAAAATGTAATACCTCACCGGCACAACTTCAGTATACACATATCTAGGGAAAAAATACTGCAACGTCCTACCGAAAAACATCAGAACAATTGAATACAATAAATACCTAGTAAAACAATCAAAGAGCTTTTTAACCTAAAAATGTTGAAATGATAAAATCATGTTTTAAATTTGTACATATTATATTTTTAATTCACATTTCCTTAAACCTAATTAATCATAATGATCCTCACTCACATTTAAACACAAGCGTCCGCTTCTATAGAAGAGAAATATCAAAAAACAATACAAAAATATTTTTCTGAAAACAAATTTTACAGCTTTTATTAAGAAACATTATTATACTATTTAAATTAATTTAATTGATTAAAATTATTCATAAATTTAAAAATATATAATTTATTTTTATAAGACCTGTCTTGCTTGCTCAATATATGCCTTAATCAAAACTATTTCCAATTTAACGATTGTGTCTACCAACAAAATGAGGGTTTACCCATGGGTACTCCAACTAGCCCACTATTGGTAGTTATTTTTTATTGATAATCGAGAAAATAATTTGATTAATTGTATTTCATCCCATGAATTTCGTCCTTCGTTCTACATCGGAAAGACATTCCGTAATGTGAATATCAGAATCACAAAACTCTTAAGATGTAAATAACTAAAGAATTTCACGGTTTTCCAATCATCTCATTTCAACCGATCATATTTTTAATAAAGAAACAGAAGTTCCAATTCTTCACCGTAATAATAAAGGCAAAAAATTTAATGCTTCAGAAGCACTGGAAATTAGAAAATCCCTAAATGTCGAGTAAATTAAATAACCAGGTAAATATTATAAGTCCTATTTTAAATATTTTTCCAGTGAATCGCATCTAAATATTCATGAATGTCCATAATTATTTTGTATCTTAGTTTAGTCTCAACATATTCCTGACGAAGGAAGGGTACTTCCGAAACCGGTGGATTATTATATTAAATTGAAATGGTTCAAAACAGATTTATGGGTTTATATTATGATTATGGCCAGCCACTAAGTAAAATATAATTATTGCGTATCAAATAACGGCACGTATATTTGCTTTTAAAATGAAACAATGTAACTGAAATTAAATATACCAACAAAAAAGTTTCATTCCCCACACGATGCAATCTCTGTGAAAGCGAATTGTACATAAAATTAGTGCGAGAATTAACTACATGAAATGGAGCATGGAGTCTCGTATTAGTTATTGGGTACGCGATGGCTTTGAAACTTACGTGACTGATACGAGTGCAATTCACTCAGTTTTTTGTCTGCAGGGTGAAGATTTCATAGATGATATACGACATTTGATAGGAGTATGTAGCTATTAATTGTTTTTGTGTTTAATTCGTAGAACTCCATTTATTTTTTTTTTAATTTAATGTGAACAAAATTTAATAATGTTATTATTAAGTTCTGCAAGTATTTTTAGTTGTTATTATTGTGACAGCTGTTCCGGCGATTAAGGCCATTTTCAAACTGTGGTTAATCCACATTGTGACGACTTATTTATATGATTTAATCTACTCCCACTCCTTTAAAATTTGGATGGGTAATGATTTATTATCGGTAAAACCGATTTAGTTAGAAAGCAATTAAAATTCTGAATTCTCTGAAGTTTTCACATTTATAATGTGTTTACTCGTATTTAACTGACAATGTTGTCATAATTGATTTATTTAAATGTGTTGTATTGTTTTGATAATGTGAACATACTGAGAAGCGGCGAGTAGAATGTAGCTATGCTTAATACCCGTCCCAGAATATGAAGTGTTTTCATTACAAATCCTTTTAAAATCGGTAATTTTTTCCTGAATAATAAAAATATTAAGACGTTTAGATAAAATTTGTACCGATTTATAAATTTTACTTGTCAAAAAGAAAAAAAGTCGAAATTATATTACTGGTATCATTTTCACAATTCGCCGACGAAACAAATACTTTCAACGTAAACGAGTACTTAATTATCACTTTCAGAACCGAAACACCAGATTTAAAATTTGCGAATATAGTATATATCATTACTAAAATGTGTATTTTTATGTCTGTACCGCAAAAGAATCCCAATTGCTCCCAACGATCTATGTGAGACTATGTCATCCCCAATCGGGGTATGTTGTGATGCAGAAGGTAGTGGGGAGTTGAAGAAGATGTGGGAGAAGAAGATAGGGAAGTACCCGACTATCCAGATCTGGACACCAAATACGACTAAAGTCATTTCAAGCAGCATTTCTATTCTGAATTGTGGTCTTTCACCAGGGCGATACTGAAAGTATCTACGACTTTGGAGCGTGCAGTAAATATACTATGTATTATTTCTAATTGATAAATTGTGAAATAGTACAAATTAATCAAATAAAATTTACTTCCCCACATCTTTTGATTGGTTTGAATACGCAAACTCCGGATTCGTAGCCGTGTATCGTAACCACTCATCTACGGAGAGCGTCTAATGTCGTTCGTTGTAAGATATCAATATAATTTTTTTCCAAAATTAATCCTATTCTTAATCTCCCTCGCTGCTACTCGCGGGTGGAACAACCCGGCAACATCGAACGCGAGCACATATGGATACAAAAGCTAAAGATAGCGAATATATATCGTAATTTACATATTAACTTTGATTTATTCACTTTATTATTACTATACAACAACAAAAAATTGTTTTACAATCTTCACGTCCTTTGCATGACATTGAATAGATCGAATCAAAATGACATAAAAAAACGTGTCACTTTATTCAGCATTCAGACAAAGAAACTACATATATTTTGCAACAAAACTCCACAGCATCCTTCCCCCAGATATAAAACGAACAGAAAAATTCAATGATTACAAGTCAAGAATTAAGGTGAAGTTGAAAGAGGTCAATGAAATAACCCTAAAAACGGCAGTAAAAACGACATAGAAGACGCATCTAATTAAATGAAATAACTCTAGTCCGCCTCAGCAATATTTTACAAAATAAAATAATTTAAAATCCACTAACTGATTACTTGTGTTGCTTGCTCGATTTTTTAAAAAAATAAAGTTATGAACTTGTGAATTCTTGCTTGTCGTTTGGGTGCCATAATTGATTTGACAGCGAAAGCAATGCCTTGTGATGACTATTACTATCTCTAAACAAAGAAACATTCATTTGAAAATTTTATATGTTTCCATATATATAAATATATTTAATTTATCTAAATAATAGAGTTCTTAAGTAGGTACCTACTAGTGTTTTCCATTTTGAAAATATTCTACTCTAACACACCTTCTTCTTTTGAATATTTAATCTATGACAGACCAGGGTGGTATATCTATGGTCTTACCTCAATACAACATGGTGGGTTCAATGTTTTTCACACTATTTTTAAAACGTTATATCTACAGTTTTACACATTGGATTTCATTCGAACTACTCTATATACCTTCCCGGCACTAATAAAACAAACTGCTATTTTCAGGGAAACCGGTGGAGTAATTTTCAAAAAAGTCGAGGAAACACAGACAACCATTCATTATTATATACCTGTATGTAGAAATGTTGTATTTTGAACTCTTATTCTGTTAAAAAAATCATTTAAAAATGGAGGTACGACGGTTTGCAGCTCCGTTCAGATTTGTATGAAGGAGCACGCAATTCTGAAGATTAATTTCCTCGGCTACGGCGCAGAGCCGCTTCATATCTCATTCAGAGCTAAGCCATTTTGACACTTTGAGTACCTGGCCGTGGCCCCGGATCGAATGGACTTCTGAAACAAACAACCGACTCTTACTAGTTGTAGATCCTTAGACATGCAGCCGGGGATGAATGAGTTAATTACTCGTCTGCAAGCTCAACTATTTAATGAACTACCCGCATTGTGTGGAAAACGGAAGCGGCCGCAAAAGAGTTTCGGGTTTCTGAAGAAAATACAATTATAGGGGGACTGGGAACGTGATGCGAACATTTATTTTATTAAGTACTAGCTGATGTGTACCCGGCCTCGCTCGGGATTTGGTATAAAGTTATGAAGTTGCGAATTCTTAGTTGTCATTAGGGTGCCATAATCGATTTGACAGCGAAAGTATCTCCAATTAAAGAACCATTCATTTGAATATTTTATTTCATTCCATACGTTTATTTTTAAAAATATATCTAAATCATAAAGTTCTTAAGTAGGTACCTACTCGCGTTTTCCATTTTAAAAATATTCTACCCAAAAAAACTTCTTCTTTTGAATATGTAGTCTGTGGCTAACCAGAATATTATATCTACGGGCTAACCTAAATAAAACATGGCGGGTTAAATGTTTTTCATGCTAATTTTAAAACGTTATAGCAACAGTTTTACATATTGGATTTCATTCAAACTACTTTAAATTCTAAACCTTCCCGGCGCTAATAAAAACAAACTGCGCTATTTTCAGTGACACCGGTCCAGTGATTTTCGAGAACATCGAGGACAAACAAACTTACATTGACTTTTATATATATAAGATAACAATAACAAAAATAACATCACAAGAAAAAATACTTACCTATTGATATGCATAATATATTTAAAAAAAAAAATTTTTTTTGAAAGGAGTGACCCAATGACTAAATAATAAGAAGGAAAACCTGAGAATATTCTATGTTGCTTGTGTAATGATGGCGTACTAAGCTAGCTGGGGATTAAACCCTATGCTTTTGACCTCTCGACAACTAACTCTCTCAAAAACGCGTAAACGCGTCTATTTTCTGAGGTACGATATTCTGAAAAGCAGGATTTTTTATTCATAATTAAATATTCATCTTCTATAACGTCATTCGTTAAACGTCACGCACACAGGAAATTATCAGCAACCATAATTGAATCGTATGGCAACGTTGCTATAGAATACGTCTAAAATATTTGTTAACCCGTCAAGTATTTTTGTTCCCCATCGGGAACAAGTAACTAGATAACAGTACAGTCTCTACCGGACAACACTAACACCTGAATAAGACCCCTCTCCCACAACGTTATTTCCGCATCGGAACTGATTTCAGGTGTAATATTAATTGTTTTCCCCTTTTCACCACCTTCTCCGTAATGCTTAACTATTTCCTATGAATATGAGTATTTTACTTCCTTAAATATTGTACATCATGAACCGGTCACCCTGTAAAGAACTCTGCTAATTAAAATGGTATAATTTATTCATTCATCTGTCTTGTTAAGGCTCATAATTAATAACGACGTTGCAGAAACGGCACGACTCACACATAAATAACACCTACAGTACTTTGTGTTTCGTTAAAGACAAATAACTTTACCTTCATTAAATTAAACAGGGTAGACGTTTGGGTTGATACGACTGTACTCAAATAATAATAATATTTCAGCAGAATTTGCTAATTAAATATATATTAGGAATATTACTTAATATTTTCAAAGATTAATTTAATTTGTTTTTAATACATGCATAAATATTTCTTATAGTATTGAACATCTTTTATGTCGTACTGCTCTCAAATTAACAATAATAATAATCTTTGCTTCTGTACGGAATATTTCGTTAATTGAACTGTTTGCTTTGCATTTTTTGGTTTTTTATTAGGATTGTTATATTGTATACTTCAATAGCTTTCTTGATTATTAGATTCTTATATGCCGGTTTAGTGTTGGTATAGTTAAACCGGTCATTTGGCCGTTTAACTATACCAACGATATTTATTTACATGGCGTTCATTAGTAAAGCGGGAAGCATTTTAAGTCAAGCAGCCTCCAAAAACATTATTTCTTAACTAATTAACCATCACGCCGTTTCCCCGCAGGTGTAGGCAGAGAGGACGGACCGCCAAACAACTCGATCTTGGCATACACTTCTTGCTTCATTCAGTTTCATACAACGTCCCATACATTCTCTTCTGTTATTCCGACTTCTGACATAGCCCGACTCAAGTATTTGATTCACTTGATTGTACCATGTCTTCCTCGGACGTCCCCGGCTTCTTCTTCCATTCACATTCGCGTCATATATTGTCCTTACACTCCTCTCTTCGTTCATTTGCTCTACATGCCCAAACCGTCTAAGCGTCCCTTTTTTAATCTTGCTCACTACGCTTACATCAGCCTTGAATTCTTTACGAATCTCAACATCATTTGTTTGTTGTTGTAATTACACTGTATACTAAATTTGAGGTAAGGACCACATAAGAAATATCGCGGATGAGAATGGGCGCTCAAGTGCGTTGTTCAATTACTAAAGGTAGACTGTGTGTAGTTTTTAATGGATTTTTTTCTAATATTTTGCTCCTATTTTTAGGTAGTGGTATGTAATATTCTCGTAGGGAGGTACATAATTGATGGCTTGGCCATGGCAGTTCCAATTGGGATAGGTATGCTGTGGGCTGAAAGTATAGGGAAGGGGAAGGAGATGAGGAGGAGGAAGGTGGGGAAGTAACTCGCTATTCAGATCTGTTCACTAAGCACGACTCAAATCATTTCAAGCAACTTTTCTATTCTGAATGGTGGTCTTTCACTATATATTAAATAATACAATTAATCAAAAAAAAAATTTGCCCACCCTGGAATTTGAACCCGCGACCTCGAAATTCGTGCAATTTGTCTTTACCCCTCTACCACAGAGACGGTCAAAAATAAAACTTAACTTGTAAATAAGCCAATCAAAATAAATTTATTAATGCGTACAGCTTTAGCTAGAGCAAGTAATAAAGACATTGAATACAAAGCAATTGCAGAAATATTAAAGAACTTAAAATACACAACATTTAAAGTGCGCATTTATCAACGTTCCCTAGTCCTGAGAAAGCCACACGTAATGAAATTGTCTGCATTATCTCTGCCCGTTTCCCAAACAAGCCGGCATCCATCTTGCGGGAGATTCAATTTAGTTTGAAAAGCAGTCGCGAGAGGGATTACCGCCTGGAAGAAGAGGGAAGAAGCTGGAAGAAGCTGAAACAACTATTCCCTATTTTACTTTGCATTGAAAACAAACAAACGGAGGGCTCACAAAGGCTCCTCTAACAAATGTCGTCTCGCGTTCCAGCAGACATTAGACAGCCTGAAAGACTTTCAGGTTGTATTCCAGAAATCGTTGCGCTTCGAGACACGTAATTGCCCAGACCTCCTTTCAACAGACTGAGGAGAATTCTTTTGCCGAGCTTTTTTAAACATCTCGAATGTGGGTCAGACCGATGTTTTAAAATATTAGATAAAATAAGTCGGTACAATTGGGAGCGATAGTTTTCTGCATCTTGGAAACTGATCGTTATATTGTTTATTTATTTGCTAACACGAATATTTTAATTACATTTTGATATGAAAGCGACATTATTAGGTTGGTGTTTAGATTTGGTACTCCAACCGGAATATTTATCTTCAGTTAAAAATGTATGGTTTACCAATTTTATGCACTTACGATCAAAATGAATGAATTTAAAGGATATCAATAGGATGAATTTAATTAATGTTTTTGATGTTAAAACATTATGTGAAACTGTTTTTTGTTTGTTTTCTTTGTGCAAACACTTAAAATTTAAAATTCAATAGTATACATACTTTAATTGTATATATTTCATTTTATTGTAATTTAAATTACGCGTATCTGATGTAAATCGTTGTATAAGAACTCTGACAAAAACAAATAATGCGCGCATGGTGTCAGTTAAGTAACAGGCGTGAAGAATTTTATTTGCATTATTTTTAACAGCGCCCTTGGGGTGATTTAACTAAACTGGCGCTATAGAAATAAAAAATATTTTTGATTTTTGTGTTGAATGCGTTTAAATTAATATTATCGAAAGAAGATGTAATAATTCCTGAACAGTACCCAACAGGGCTTTCAATCCCGGGGATTTCTTTCTGAACCGGGATTATGAACGGTGCTAGTATTTTTAAATCCCAGGATCCCGGTGCTAGCACCGTTTAATTATTATTAAAAAAATGGTGATAAATTGGTGTAATGTACAGATTACGTGGATTGCTTCCCACCTCTATACTACCATCATTGTACTATGCTATGATTCATTGCCACTTGGTCTATATTCGAGTTTCTTGGGTTTCGCTACCAATAAAATGATATCTGAGGTACAGATAATTCAAAATAGGACCCTGCGTAACGTTTTTGGCTTGCCATGGGATACACCCGTTAAAGATATTTACCGGCACGCGCTAGTATTACCGTTTAAGATTATTCCTAGCCATGAGATAATAAACACTATTTTAAATATGTTTCAATGCCATGCTCACACAAATAAAACACCAAACTATAATCACGACGTTCACCGACATTAAACACGACAACACCACAAAATACACTCTACAAAATACGAACTGAAATCATTGTAATACATTGCTTACACCAGCTATAACAAGTTTCTTGAGGAATTGAGACATGTGTGCGCTTTGGACAAATCTCGAAATGATGTCCTAAGATCTTATTTTTTTAAATTCTATTTAGATAACTATTTATCATAGATACCAACTCTATTCTGATATCCGTCCTTAAGCTTTACAGATTATTATGTAGGTATATTTCGCTCGTTGAAAACGTTGTTATGTATTTCTATTGCATCTGTATGTTTTGAGCCTATATATTTATTTATGTTATTTTCCTATTCTTTATCTACATTTTTTTTTTTTTTTATATTTTCATTTACATATTTACCTTGAAAACTTTGCCAAACTTAATATTGTGTAGCAAAAATTAACACTCCCAAAATGAGTTGAATTGATAACTCACGGGAGTGCAACATTGTTATATTTCTTTAAATAAATTTAATAAATTAAAATTAATTTATCGATCAATCTTTTTACCAATATGTTTTATTTTAATTTTAATGGGTGTAATATTGTATTTGTTCTACAACTTTTGAAACTAGCGCAGCACCGGGATTATAGTGCCGACAAAGGTCCGGGATTCTCGGAATCCCGTTTATTGAGATCCCGGGATCCCGGTTCTTGAGATCCCGGGATTGAAAACTCTGCTACCCAAACCAAACGCATTGTTAAGTTTACGAGCAGTGTCTTCTGCTTTACAAACCATTTTGACCTACAAAAAATTGTTTTTTTTCTGTCCTCAATTCAATAGCTTAATTTTATTCAAAATTAATACTAAAATTTCGAATGTCTTTAAACATAATAAACTACAATTTTCAATTTTAAAAAAATTACGAAAAAAAGCCTAATCGAATAAATCCAAAAACCTTGTTATATAAATACTAATATCATTAACAAAGTTTAATTTTTAATAAAACTTTATCATAATATCTTTTGAATGCAAATGTTTATAGACAGAATTTAATATAAATAATAGAAATAATTTTCAACAGAACTTGATTAAGTCGAACGGATATAACAAAATTATAACATTTTGAACATCAAAGACTCATTTAATTTCATAAGAAAATCTTAACTATCTATAAAAAATGCTAATGCCATCTCTGGAAATACAGAATTCTTCGTTATAACCTACTCAAAGATAAAATAATTAAATGAAAATTTCTCATTTTATTCACAGAAGCAGTGGTTTTCCATTGCAAGGTATACTTTCCCAAGAAAAATACAAAGCGAACGGAGTACCCAGCACAATCTCAGTTCCGGCCCTCCTCCGACGGATCGCCCCTCGAGACTAATGAATAAATTTTCCGAGAAATGGCTTTTGTTGCTAAGTTAAATTAAATAAAAGAACTGATGGCTCAAGTTCTGAATTAAATTTTGTCTTCATTTGCTGTATGTACTCGGGTACCCAGTTTACCGGATGCTTCGATTACCACATTACGACACTGCGACAATCTGTAAAGTTATTTGAACCTGTATCAAATACCGTAGACATACGAGTATAATAACATTTACTATACATTGAGATGGCAGCATGGTAAACCAGCGCCCCTAGCGGCGTGAGTTGGCGAATTTGAGGTTTTCCATACTTTTGAATTGATTTTCTGTGAAATGTATTCTTAATAAATTATAGAAATCGAAAAATCAAAAAATAAAATATTAGGCGACCTCCATGATTTTATTCCTTTTTTTGCCCATGTATGTATTATTTTTTTAAAGAGGCTTTTGGGATTTTACTAACATTTATAGGCTCGCCGCTCGCGCACTGTCTAAATTGTTTACAAAGAAAAGAAAATATTTATTGCAATAGCAATACAGTCTGGAAGCGCTATAGCCCGGGCCGCTAGATGCGGTAGTATAGCACGTATCGAGTATTTTGACGTCTATAATATTTGATTACACGCGTAGCTTTGTCAAAATACTGACAACATGCTACAACTACCGCTCTAGCGGCCCGGTCTATAGGCCTCCAGACTATATTGCTATTGTAATAAATATTTTCTCTGGAGCCCCTAGACTCCTGGTGATTTCAAAATCGGGCGAACAATCCGTTTAACAGATTTAAGTATTGCTTTCTTTGCGACATAGACCTCGGGTGAGGAAACTGTGTTTGTTCTGCCATTATTTTAATGGATCCAATAACTAGCGCCATTAATCCCTTAGGCGCCGGTGCCCTGCCGAAATTATTTTTTTTAATTTCCGCATGAACAGATCGCTTTTACGAGTCGTTTGAAAATGGCCTTAAACGCCGAAACTAGAAGTAGTATTTTCTATGTGGTTTAACCACTTTCCCTATGTGTAGATATAGAATTTGTGGTACAAGAACACTGTTTTACGTCTCATATAAGATATTCCGCCACAGTGCAATACCGCCATCGTAAGTAAAAACACAGTATCTTGCTCGGGACTCTCAAGGAAATTACTGTGTTTTAACTTACCACGCCAAAATAGTACCAAATAGTACCTACCTCAGGAATAAATTTTTAAAATCCTTTGCGAACATAATTTAATCATGTGAAACCGAGTAAAAATCAAAACACCTACTGTAAATCCTCGTGAATATCAGGTCTTTAAAAACTTTTACCCATATCATTTCCCGCAATCTTCGTATCAAGATGAAAGTTTTACGCCGCGTTTAACGACGATGAACAGCAATAAATGGAAGCAATCCACTGGTTCGCCAGTTTATATTGCTGCTCTGTTACGATAAATAAATTTGCTGGTTATATTAGGTCATATCTTTTCGCCCACAGCTCCGGGTTATGATACAAAATTTGCAGACGCGAGTCCCATTTGAAATTCAAATCGCATCGCGGCGCGTGAGTCGAGTTAGAATAAACAAAGAATTGGGAGTTACCGTTCTGGCTTCCGAAGCGTTTTGCTGCACGAAATGATAACGCTTAATTTTTTGGTTCCGTAATGATGTATTAAATTTAAGAATTGTTCTCTCTTCATCTGTACGATGTGAAAACCTGGAACTAAACCAACCATTAACGCCGTAGAAAGAAGCTTTTGAATTATGGAATTATATAGGCGCAACCTAAAAATACTCTGAAAAGAGAGGGTAAATAATTTAAAAGTTTTTCGCCGATTGGCATACATGTTGCATGTTGCGCACAGTGCTGTTCGCAATCCAAGAATCAGTTTATTTTTTACTTATTATATTGTATACGCCCTATGTGGGATTTTACATATTTAGTTATAAAAATTCCAATTACAATAGTGGCACAGGTGCAAAACACATAACAGTAGGTACATAGATAAACAAAAACTAAATATTTAATTTATCTCACGAACAAATTCAGCAGTAACATCGTGTTAAGTACCATTCCAAATTATTGGCAACAGAGACGAATATATAAAACACACCACACATTCACTGATACTTATACTCACAAAACACATATCTCATTAATAATTATTGAGGATGTACGCAATAACCGTCTTTTTGTATTTGTATTTCGTGGAGTTGAACATATCTACTATGTCTGAATTCTCCTTAATTTTGTCTCCTTCTGCTTGAAGTCTAGATACTACTGAATTTTTGAATGACTCAGTATGACAATACGTATTTAAATTGAAAAGATCAGTGAAAAAAATCAACAGTTTTAGACTGAATCGATTGATGAAACATATTTTAGACGACATGTCCTAAATTAGATTTTTAAGTAACTGGTATCCAAATTGTCTTTTACGGGTAAAAAATTATGAATAATCTTCCTTTCGACAATCATCTGTAAAATAAACTAACAAATGAGCTGAAACCTTTTCTTAATGTCACAAAACAGGAATGATGTCCAGGATTAGTACGTGGATAGCTAGTAACCACTTGTTTTGATTGTTTTAAGAACTTTTTAGCAGTAAATGCTGATTGGATAGCTGGAAAATGTGAGCTGAATACAGTGCATATATCAAATTGCCTTAGTTTCAGTTTATAACAAAACAATGGCAAACAAACGGAGTCATTCGTATACTGTAATTTGCGGTTTAAAATAGGTACTGCCACAAACTTTTAGACAAACAGAATTATGAATACGTCCTAGAAAAGTAAAGTACCGTTTTGGTTGCTATAGAAATTTACTTTCCGAATCAGTAATATTAAGCCAAACATACTTGTTTTTCAGATTAATGTCAGATAATGATATAACTTAAAATTCGAAATGAGAGGAATGATAGAAAAGGTGTTGGACACACACATAAATAAAGCCATGACAAAATATAATCAGGAACACAATGCGAAATCAAAGCGTGAACAAGGTTTTAGTGGAGTCTATGATTCAAGTCATCTTTCAGAAATTATTAATAAAACGTTTATTTACCTAAAATCATTTTGTCTTGCACCAACAAATCGAGGCCTTGACTTGAGTTGACAAGTCTAGTTTCGTCGTAGAATCTGCAATAATATCTAATCTACTATTAACGCGCCCTCTAGTTAGATATAACTAATCTGTATCCGGAGTACGCTACGTAAACCCAGTAGTCCTTGGATTACCAGCAAGCAGCCACTCGGATAGTTATAACAAGGTAATCTGTAATCGCGTATTGTCGAGTAATCTGGCGGTATACTACAATGTCCCATTGTTATTGAATTATCGATTTATGTCCCGTTTCTCCAGCAGCCATTATTTCAAAAAGCCATTACCCGTATAACACAGTGCAATTGCGTCCCCCGTCGGCTTGTTTGTCGGTACTGCGGAGATATTAATATCGTTTCGAATGCCAGGATGGTAGAGGATATTTATAAAAGGATTTTATTTCTAATATCTGGTAAATTGTACCCTTAAGGACAAATAATAAAACCACTCGGTAACGTTTTCGTAACACTGCATTTTGTACTGAAAAACAATTTTATTATTAGCAAACGTAATAATGTGGTTTGAAATTGCACTCAAGAGAGAAACAGAAAAAAATCAAAACGTTTTACAAATTTGAGGCATTGTTTTAAGCACAATTAATTTGTATTAAAATGGATTAATTTGGTACTGACTGCGGTATTCCAACACACTCAATCTGTCTGCCAACCAAGCGTAAACTATTTAAATTCTTTAAAAAAAATTGTTACCGGACTGGAAGGATTCATTTATTTAACAGGGCATGTTTATTTATGAAGTAGCACCTAATCATTGCACACGAGTTTAATTTACTTTTGTGATGGATTTTACCTACTCAATCTCAAATCCTTTGTATTATATTGATAACAATACATATTCTTTTTTTTCGTCCTTTTTTTCGGTCTATATAAGTGGGTACAATGGCACATAATATGAACGAAACTTGTCAATTTGTCTGTCTTATAACGAAATTTGTTCCTAGTTGGTCAGTCAAAGTTTTCGTACATTTTTTGTTAAATAATTTGTTTTCAAATAAATAACTAAATGATTCCGAACAACCACCTACTAATAATCCAACCATTAATTATCTCGCGTATCTTTCCATTAATTAGTATTAACAATTTTTTCGAACGTAATGAAATTATGACATTTTTAAATTACCTAAAGATAACTTGCGTAAGTTTACGTCGCTGTAAAAATGTTTTTATTTTATTTTTATTAAATACCTTCATTTTTTCATTCGGTTTATTTATGACTTACCATGCTAAGGATAACCCTGGGAAATCATCAACTGATTTACCTAACGGAGAATTCCTATTTAAAAAAATGGCAAATGACGAAATATACATGTAAAAAATGGGCAGAATAGTTACAACTGTTTGTACATACGAGTATAAATACACGTCAACATATATCATGATTCAGCATTTCTCGAAGTACATTCAATATTAATATAAAAACGTTGAAGCAGCTTTCTCTGACTCATTTACGAGAATTCCACTTTACCATAATCAATAGGATCATAATATTGTACTGTCGATTCCTACCTACAAGTAGTAGAACGTTTTTTTTTCGCCCATTCGCTAGCTGACTAGAAAAATTCTTCCTTCAAATTTGTGTTACAGAATTCAATAAATGAGCCTTCCATTTGTGGTATTTGTTCGGTACCTACCTAAGCTGCTTACTAGCTGTTCTCGGGGAAAAATCCACTAAAACTTTTTTCACCGAAAGTTTGCTTGTCATTTTCCGACATCGTTAAAAATATGAATAGAAATGTTTGAAATTTGTAACTTCGTTTTTCGGAAAAAAATTGTAATAGTTTTTTTTTTCATAAGTTCCTGTAAAAAATATTTACATTTAGACAAGCCTCGATTCTGAATGTATAGGTGTTATTTTTTATGGTTATTCGTACAATCAAAGAGTCTATTTTGAAAAATGATTAAAAAAACAACAGATAGAAATGGTCCGGCTTGGCTCTGGAGTCAATTGTATTAAATCAAGACCCCTTCGCGGTTAGATTGACATCTATGGTAACGTGGTTTGTATCCGATCGAGACCCCTTCACGGTGACACTGACATCTATGGTGACGTCATTTGTATCGGATCGAGACGCCTTCGCGGTGAGATGGACATCTATGGTGACATCATTTGTATCGGATCGAGAACCCTTGGCGGTGAGATTGACATCTATGGTGATATCATTTGTATCGAATCGAAACCCCTTGGCGGTGAGATTGACATCTATGGTAACGTGGTTTGTATCCGATCGAGACCCCTTGGCGGTGAGATTGACATCTATGGTAACGTGGTTTGTATCCGATCGAGACCCCTTGGTGGTGAGATTGACATCTATGGTGACATCATTTGTATCGGATCGAGACCCCTTCACGGTGAGATTGACATATATACAGCGCCCTTGAGGTGATTTTTCACAAAAACGGCGCTATATAAATCGTCCAAGTATTATTATTATTACATGCTGACATCATTTATATCGGATCGAGACCCCTTCGCGATGAGATTGACATCTATGGTGACGTCATCTGATGCAAAATCTTATAGCACCACTTAACACTTCGATTCGGTTCAATTAAAAAATAAATAAAACTAAAAATATATCTAGTTATGCGACCATGAAATACCGATTTAACTGTCAGTTTATTGTTATTCCCATACTTTTTGTAACACATTCTTCAATTGAAAAAAAATGTTTTTGAACTTACAGGGAAGCCGAAAATTACGGAATGGGCTAAAAAAAGTTTATCTAGAAATTTATCTAGTTGGCAGAGAAATCTATAAAAATTTGATGACGCCAGAACTCAAAGAGTTTTTTTTTCCTATTCTCACACAAAAGATTTTCTTCCAAGACACTGTATTTAGCAAGCAGAAATAATGGTTTGCATGGTCACAAAACTGTTCCACAATATTAAATCATTATTTCCCTACAATCAGCTACGCAGCGTTCCTTAGTAAGCACCGGATAATTTTTATAACATTCGCGGGCGGAGAGAGAACTGCTGTTCGTTTGGGGTTAGGTCGGTTTGTTTTTTATTTTGCCGACGAAAACGCTTTTCCGTGCAAACGAGCAGCGGCCGAGCTTACTGGGGCCGAGCGCCGCGAGCCTGCAGATAGCTTGTATTCCAGCCTGTAATGCAGTCAAATGCACTCCTGTTCCTGTCTCTGCGCCGGTATCGATGCACTTCAATGCAATATTACTCCTTTCGGTGCAGTCTTTTGGTATTTTCGCATTTTTCGCAGCTGTTCACTGTACAGTCAACCGTCTACATCGCTGGTCAAATTGATCCGGAAGAGAACCAACATTTAATTATAAGGAAAAAAACTGTAATAATAATAAATGCATTACTTCTATAGCGCCGTTTTAAAACTTAATTTATTCTTATCACTCATAACGTATAACTAAAAAAATTTAAGTTGTGATTTCTTACTGGTGGTTTACAACTTAGACTTATAACTAGTGACTTACATCTAAGACTTTTTAGCTAATGACTTACAACTAGAGACTTAATATTACAACAGTTTGCTATAATTCCAAAGATTCAAAGTAAAAAAGGCATAAAAAAATAAAAGTGATTTGTTTCATTATTAGCATCTCCCTGGCCCCTTCAATTCCCTGGCATAATACACTGAATATTTAAGGGCCAAATTTTGAATGTGTTTTCAAACTTTATAAGACCAGTGTTTCGACACGATTAACTGCACCAATGATTCGCAACCGGTTGATCGCGAAGCAAAATTTGATCCTTTCCAATAAATTACCAACATGATATTTTAAAATAGTAATGATTTCCATATAAATTAACAAACAAACAAAAAAACTTGACTGTGTGATGAAACGGGCGGTCATTTTTATAGATTCGACTATCTTAACAAACGGACTGCAACTTTGGAGCACAGTCAGGTGGGAATTTTTTTTTTATGGCATCCCCAATTGGGGAAATTTGTGAGGCTGAAGGCATTGAGGAGGGGAAGAAGAAGAGTGAAAAGAAGGTGGGGAAATGCTGCCGTTGTTCTACCAGTAATTCAATGTAAGATGCTCTGAGGAACTAGCTTCGTTGATCCCTTCGGCATCGCTGCAGAGTCGAGAAACACGCCAAACGGCCGCCCAACATTTGTACACGGTTGACATTTATCGCATGAGAACGGGTCGCGTCTACGACTCGTTCTTGAGTTCAACAGCCCAGTTGTGGAATGATTTGCCGGATTTTGTGTTTCCTCCCTCCTACAACATGGATCTCTTCAAGACTCAAATTCACTCCTACCTATCCTCTAAAAGACCCTCCACATAGCATCCCCAAATAAGACATAGGCCCCCAGGGGATTTTTTCCCTCAGGGCCTCCTGTTTCGAGTAACCGTAAAAAACTAAATAAAAACAAAACAACAAACAAACAAATACATAAATAATATATTCTTAAATTGCTAATGGGACAAACATGTCATGTCAGACAGCCAGTCAACGAATAAAATATGCCATAATACATACAATACGAAATATTTTTGGTACAAAAACTCGTAATGATCATTCATTTTAGAAAGTAACTTGATGACTGATGAATCTGCCCTTTCAAATTTCTCAACTCATAAAAAAAACATACATGTTTGAAATTTGTACAATACAAATTTAATAGAAACAATTTTTTAGAAAGGTCCCATAGTCCCAGAATGAAAAAAGCAAGTTATAAAAAAAAACTTCCTCAAGTCTATGTTACAAGACTTGTATATCCCGCCAGGCAGAGAGTGGATAAGTGCCAGTATAACGAATCCCAGATATGGTTTCCGATAAAACCCCCAACACCGCAGTCTGCACTATTATAACATGCCGATATAGTTATCTACCACTAATGTGGTTTTATCGGAAGGGGTTATCGAGATTTTTGCTGTCAGATTTAATAATGATTGTCAAAATGCAAAATGTTGGTTAGGAATTTTGACACCGAAGATGGGTTTTTTTCAATTTTCCATATCGTTTTCTTTACTCTCTGGAATGCATCTATGTATAAAATGTTGCAAGTAAATTTACTAGTTTGTAAAAATTATCTAATTGGTAATTTATGGCATGTGACACTTATTTGTGTTCACCATTTTTTGTCTTCAGAATAAACGAAACGTTAAGTGCGGTCACAAATTGCGCTATTTTTTTTTTTTAATTTAATGTAAATCAAATTAAATAATGTTATTATTAAGTTCTGCAAGTATCTTTAGTTTTTTAATATTATTGTGACAGCTGTTTCGACGTTCAAGGACATTTTTTTATTAAAAAAAGGTTTATCATTTAAATACGGGGAAACATATGATAAATGTAAAAACCTCACAGAACAGAGAATTTTGATTATTTTCTAACTAAATCGGTTTTATCGATAATAAATCATTATTTTTAAAAACCCGTCCAAATTAGAATTGGGTGGGAGTGAATAAAATTGTATAAATAAATCGTCACAATGTGTATTAACCGCAGTTTGAAAATGGCCTTGAACGCCGAAACGTCACAAAAATAAAAACTAAAAATACTTGCAGAACTTAACAATAACATTATTAAATTTGATTTGTATTAAATTTATAAAAAATTAAATTGAATTCTATGAATTAAACACAAAAACAATTAATAAGCTTATTTAAATATTAAAAAAAAAACCTTTTTGCGGGTAATTCTTTTAAAAATTGAGTTGAATTGTTTGTTGGTGGGTGTACATACAGAATATGAAATTGAATAAATTATCAATTATAATCAAGTATAAAGCTCAAGTCTTTCAAAAAACTTAAAAAATACTGAATGTGTTAGTGTTACAATAATACTTTGTTTTTTTGGGGACTTGAGCTTTAATAGTAATAATTGGATAATTTATATAGCGCGGTTTTTATGAAAAATCACCTCAAGAGCCTTTTACTAATTTTACTTGCTAGGTTATATCCTATTATGTACGCACAGAACAGAAACAAATATTGAATACTAAATTTTTATTAATACCATTCACATAAAGAAATAGGCGAAAAACACAGAAAAAATTGAAAAAATAAATAAAAATATTTGCCCTCTCGCTGCGCACTGAAATAGCGAATTTCGGCTTTGACCCACGTTCCGGCACCGTTCGAAACCGTATTTATATTGTATGAAATATGCCTTAGGGTTATTAGCTCCATATATGCGTCCCGGGTCTCGGATCGCGCTGTATGGTAGATAGTTTTGGTATGGAGTAGTGGCGCGCTGTTCAAACTGTAGTAATATATATAAGTGAGTCTTGTTCGCTGTAGTTTTTCTATGGGAGATCACTGCACAACCTCTCGTTAGAGAAAACCGCCACCGTACTTACCCGACAGGTCATGTGAAAGTTTTACCTTGGGAAGGTACGGTTTAGAACGCACAGGACACAATAAACCACTGCATATTGCATGATATTGCAGTTACTATCTAATTCTTATTTGTTATTGTGATTATATTTACTTATTGGCTAAAGAAGTTAGTATTTATTTATGACATTAATGTTTTTTTTTCTAACTTAGGACTAAAGAACAGATTTTTATAATGAAAAAGCTAAAAAATTCTGCTGGAGGTTTAACTGAAAATTTGGATGATAATGAGGAACTCCAGTGAAAAATATAATGACTTTAAAAATATATATTCATATATATGTTCAAAGTCAATAATATATAACTTTAATTATATGTAATTATACGTAGAATTTATAAATCGTTATTTAATTTGAATAAAAAATCAGCTCATAAAAATTCTATGTTGTTACCGTTGCATTTGGAACATCTGACGTCACATGAGCATTACATTTTTTGGATTAGTAAGAAAAAAATTATTTTTCGATGTTGTTTTGCATATAAAACGTGTTTTCTTTTAGTTTTTGAAAAATTTTAACTTAATTTGGGTAACTTTAAGCTCTATAATTTTTATTCAATATAAACAACCATTATTCATGAAATAAATTAGATTATTCATGATCAAACCAATTATCAATACGGATATTATGATAATGTTAATGATCAATACTATTATTATTCTTTGAGTTAAAGTTTCTAAAAAGGTACATAATTATATTATTTATGTTTAGTTATGGTTTACCATGAATAGAATATACAATTGTGTATGATAAAGCTCGTTCTTGTTTTGACATTTGACATTCAAACCTCAAAACTGATCAAAATCGACTGGCCATAGATTTGGAGCGTTTTGGCGGCCTTTGAGAAATTGAAGTTTTGAAAATTATTGTATGAAAACTAACTTTAGAAAAAAAAACGAAATGTACTGGTATTTAAGTTTGAACGGCACTATTGGTAAAAAAAATAAAAATTAGACTGTATTTCCTTATTATTTAAATTTACAGATATTTATAGTTATTTACAATGTCGCGGGCTATAAAAAGTTTCATTTTTTTCTGTAATCCTGCAATAACAATTTACTCCATTTCTTATTTCGTGTGTACTCCCGCCAACAAACAATTCATTTCAGTATTTAGAAATGCTCTTTTTCTAAAATATTTTAATAGTCGCCATCTGTGAGCGCGTATTACGTTTCGTTTACCCTTAAGGGTTGAAAATGATCGTTTTTGTCTTATCGGGTATTACCTGATTTTCAATGAAATGTGATGTAGGTTAACCACCCCAACCTTAACCATGAAACTAAAGTTTTCTGAAGAAATTACGACATGACATTTTCAAATTAATATTCATGAATACAAATTCCCTTAAAATAATATATAAATTATATTAGGTGACAAATCTGTCGTCCATAATCTTTGTGAAACATCTTCCAAGTAATGAGCATCAAACTGACAGCTGTCATTTACATTTATTTGACATTTATAATATCATCCACAAAACATAAAATTTGTATAATACAAATTCGATATTATGTAATTGTATTAGTTTACGTAATGACAAACGCCCCGCAATGTTAATATCACGTGAAGGTTATGAATTAACTAATTATAAAGAAAATCCTAACAGTACTTGTTATGTCATTGCCGAAGTCCCAACCGTCCGGCATCCCCATTATCCACCGCCAAAAAACATACAATATTGTTTATTTATATTATTTATACGTGATATAACGCTCACAAAATATACATAATTTATTTGCGTTTGCCAGATTTTGAATCCTTTCAATATCTGTGCGCAACTTGGAGTCAAAGGGCTTAAGCGTTCAGCTACACGGAGGTCGTCATTAAATATTTACAACCTATAGTAAAAAATACACCACCTGATCTGTAAGAAGGTACCAAATTTAGCCCCTATGAGCCAAACTAATAATTAACCTGCTGATTCTAATTGTTCCGTATTGGGAACCAAATGGCAATTCTCATAATACCCGTTATATCTCCCTTTCTCTTACGGTCAGACATGTGTTTTAGAAAGAGAGAACACCATGTCTCACTTCACATCGTATTTTGATAGCAGACTTAAGAGAGGAAGTGCCCTAATAATAAAGAGTTAGAAAACAAAAATAAATTACAAGCTGATAAGCGTCAAATAGAGTTGCACTCTTCTCTTGCCATCGCTCATCCTTTGTTAGACAGAGACATGAATAGTTCCAGCGTCTACGTTGTTATTTTTCTTTTAAATATGTCGCCAAATTTATAAAATTTATAACGTCTGTTCATTATTTCCCGTGAAGTCATTTTGGTCAATCGATTTCTTTTGAACTGTTCGTCGGTTAATTATTATATATATATAAAAATAATAATAAACAGTGAAGATGCCGATCAAGTGTTCAATCTACGAATATTAAAATGTTTCAAATAAAAAAACGGAAGGAATATCATTTCACATCTAAATGATTTTTTTCAATCAATGACGTCACAAACAATAGACACATTGTAGAGTTCACAGTGAAGATGCCGATCAAGTGTTTAGTCTACGAGTATTAAAATGTTTCAAATAAAAAACGGAAGGAATATCATTTCACAAGTAAATGAATGTTTTCAATCAATGACGTCACAAACAATAGACACATTGTAGAGTTCACAGTGAAGATGCCGATCAAGTGTTCAGTCTACGAGTATTAAAATGTTTCAAATAAAAAACGGAAGGAATATCATTTCACAAGTAAATGAATGTTTTCAATCAATGACGTCACAAACAATAGACACATTGTAGAGTTCACAGTGAAGATGCCGATCAAGTGTTCAGTCTACGAGTATTAAAATGTTTCAAATAAAAAAAACGGAAGGAATATCATTTCACAAGTAACTGAATGTTTTCAATCAATGACATCACAAACAATAGACACAAATCAATGATATTACAAACAATACACACGTTGAACAGCTCACAAAATCAATGACATTACAAACAATAGACAGGTTGTAGAGCTCATAAAATCAATGATATTACAAACAATACACACGTTGAACAGCTCACAAAATCAATGACATTACAAACAATAGAGAGGTTGTAGAGCTCACAAAATCAATGACATTACAAACAATAGACAGGTTGTAGAGCTCACAAAATCAATGACATTACAAACAATAGACACGTTGTAGAGCTCACAAAATCAATGATATTACAAACAATACACACGTTGAACAGCTCACAAAATCAATGACATTACAAACAATAGACACGTTGTAAAGTTCACAAAATCAATGATATAACAAACAATACACACATTGAACAACTCACAAAATCAATGACATTACAAACAATAGACAGTTTGTAGAGCTCACAAAATCAATGACATTACAAACAATAGACAGGTTGTAGAGCTCACAAAATCAATGACATTACAAACAATAGACACGTTGTAGAGTTCACAAAATCAATGATATTACAAACAATACACACGTCGAACAACTCACAAAATCAATGACATTACAAACAATAGACAGGTTGTAGAGCTCACAAAATCAATGATATTACAAACAATACACACGTTGAACAACTCACAAAATCAATGACATTACAAACAATAGACAGGTTGTAGAGCTCACAAAATCAATGACATTACAAACAATAGACAGGTTGTAGAGCTCACAAAATCAATGACATTACAAACAATAGACACGTTGTAGAGCTCACAAAATCAATGACATTACAAACAATAGACAGGTTGTAGAGCTCACAAAATCAATGACATTACAAACAATAGACAGGTTGTAGAGCTCACAAAATCAATGACATTACAAACAATAGACAGGTTGTAGAGCTCACAAAATCAATGACATTACAAACAATAGACACGTTGTAGAGTTCACAAAATCAATGATATTACAAACAATACACACGTTGAACAACTCACAAAATCAATGACATTACAAACAATACACACGTTGAACAGCTCACAAAATCAATGACATTACAAACAATAGACAGGTTGTAGAGCTCACAAAATCAATGACATTACAAACAATAGACAGGTTGTAGAGCTCACAAAATCAATGACATTACAAACAATAGACAGGTTGTAGAGTTCACAAAATCAATGATATTACAAACAATACACACGTTGAACAGCTCACAAAATCAATGACATTACAAACAATAGACAGGTTGTAGAGCTCACAAAATCAATGACATTACAAACAATAGACAGGTTGTAGAGCTCACAAAATCAATGACATTACAAACAATAGACAGGTTGTAGAGCTCACAAAATCAATGACATTACAAACAATAGACACGTTGTAGAGTTCACAAAATCAATGATATTACAAACAATACACACGTTGAACAACTCACAAAATCAATGACATTACAAACAATACACACGTTGAACAGCTCACAAAATCAATGACATTACAAACAATAGACAGGTTGTAGAGCTCACAAAATCAATGACATTACAAACAATAAACAGGTTGTAGAGCTCACAAAATCAATGACATTACAAACAATAGACAGGTTGTAGAGCTCACAAAATCAATGACATTACAAACAATAGACAGGTTGTAGAGCTCACAAAATCAATGACATTACAAACAATAGACACGTTGTAGAGCTCACAAAATCAATGACATTACAAACAATAGACAGGTTGTAGAGCTCACAAAATCAATGACATTACAAACAATAGACAGGTTGTAGAGCTCACAAAATCAATGACATTACAAACAATAGACAGGTTGTAGAGCTCACAAAATCAATGACATTACAAACAATAGACAGGTTGTAGAGCTCACAAAATCAATGACATTACAAACAATAGACAGGTTGTAGAGCTCACAAAATCAATGACATTACAAACAATAGACAGGTTGTAGAGCTCACGAAATCAATGACATTACAAACAATAGACAGGTTGTAGAGCTCACGAAATCAATGACATTACAAACAATAGACAGGTTGTAGAGCTCACAAAATCAATGACATTACAAACAATAGACAGGTTGTAGAGCTCACAAAATCAATGACATTACAAACAATAGACACGTTGTAGAGTTCACAAAATCAATGATATTACAAACAATACACACGTTGAACAGCTCACAAAATCAATGACATTACAAACAATAGACACGCTGTAGAGCTCACAAAACTTTCTATGTGATGAGAAAGTATTTCCATTACTTATTATTATAAATAATACATTTATCTCCCAACTCCCAATGACATTACCGTTATGTCACTAATAAATACTCGGAGAGCGTTTCGAAATAGTTTTTCTTTTTCGTTTAGACGGGGCAAAGCGCATAATGGATAACGTATTAATTAATTTAATTATGAAAAAAAATAAAAAAAATCATCTCCAACCGGGCCGAGAATACTCGTAAATGAAATTCCTTAACTGACAATGGAAAAATACATTACTCATTTGAGACACTAAAGTTCTGTACAAAAATATACGTACCGCTGTGATTTCATAATACATAATACCGAATCACAACTACGTCTACAGTAATGGACAACTGTTAGTCGCGCTCAAGGGTGCAAAGATGATTGAACGCCTTCACTTCGTGGTACACCGAGTGAACTCAGTGTGCTACGAAATGAAGCATATATAAGTATGCCATATTTTGTTGTTCGGTCGTATATCCTCACTGTATACTCCTTCGGTTGACTCGGCATTATTGTCAGTAAAAATATTTTGTATGGCGAATTCCCACTCAAGACTCCTGCATATATAAGTATATCGACTTTTCTTATACGACCACGTATCCTCTTTGCACACTTACTCTACAAATGAGAACGTATAGCAGAAATAATCATTTATCAGTCGGGGAGATGAACTGTCACGGAACCAAATGGACAGTCCTCAACCAAAGAGTGTGTTACTCAAAAAAATAAAGGCGTAGCAAAACACGGTTCCAAGTTTGAAGTAACCATAATATGCTGTTTTAACAATGTTTTTAATGATGTATTACATCTATATTTATATTCATAGAAATATTAATTTAACGTCATCCAATAGTTTATAATAATTCAGATAAAGTATTCACTAACCGTTGTGAAAAATGTCGAGTTTAACGAAGAAAATTACTTGCTTTTGTTTATTGCATTTTAAAAATTGAATATTGGGAAAATCACAATCCCAATTGTTGCTGAAAGTTCCTACCCAAGTTGCGAGATAATTTATTTTGTTTAGTACATTGTTATAGGTTTTTGATATACATGGTATCCGGAAACTAGTGGTACAAGGAGGAAATTGGTGAATCTAATCACATTTGAAGTCGATTTTGTATCTTAACTTTTTTCGATTCGGGCTTTTAATTTTCGAGGAAATTGAGTCCGTAGTTATGTCAGTCATTACGGAATTACTATCACCTGTTTTGATGATAAGTACACTTTTCAGATTTCCGAGTGGTGCATGTGACAAAGAAAAAAAGAATCGCGGTTGAAGGCTTGGGGAGTAAACCAAGAACTTGGTTTTTGTTTTCTAAATGATATTTACTATGGTATACTTGTCAGAAAAAAACTACTTGACTAAATACAGTATTTTATAAACAATGTAATAATAATATTTAAATATTATGTCAAAATGGGAATTTCGGTTTATTTGAACAGTTTTGTGACGTAGTCGTTAAAAATACATAGAGGTACGCAAAAACAACGCGCTGACAGATCGGCGGTGTCGGCCTTTGGCTGCGTTCGGCTCAATGACTAAATAACATAAAGACTTGGCATACCAACAGAAATATCTCTCCAAACGGTAGAACTAAAATGGCTACAGAGATGGCAGCGACGCCATGTCGTTTCCATGGTTGGACGTTGCTAATATGAAATTTGCAGTGGCTTGGTGAACATTTGGGGGCAACTGTAATTATATCTCACTTTTCATAACCCATTCCTTCACGAAATAAGACCTAAACAATATAACACACGCCATTATAAATCAATTAAGAAAATATTGCGCTCAATGCGGGGAAAACAGATTTCAAATATAAGTACCTCACAGAATGGAGAATCCATTATCACAATTTTTTTCAGGTAATGGGTTTCACCGATAATAAATCATTTTAGACACCATAAAAATTGAAATTGGGTAGGGGTAAATAGAATCATATAAATAATTCGTCTCAACGTGACCTAACCACATTTTTAAAATTGCTTTGAACGCCGAAACAGCTAACAAAATAATAAAAAATGAATACTGAAATACTTGCAGAACTTAATAATAATAACATTATTAATTTTGATTCACAAAAAATGGATTTCTACAAATTAAACATAAAAACAATTAATAATTAACAAACACAAACAAAATTTGTATAAATATTTGCAAAAACACCTTATTAAAAAAAGCTAGGGTTTAGAGGGTTCAAATAAGCACTAAAAATGTATTACAGAGTAAGTACAAACTACCCTGGCAATTACTTTACTACGTACCTATATTGTACATACCTGCCATGTATGTATGCACGAAACCCTATATAGCTCTGATGACCTAGAAGTAATTTAATCTTCCTTTTTAATAGGTTTTCCTTGGTAACCTTCTGTACATAAAATAAGAAGATAAAATCGTGAGCGTACACGGAGCGCAGAACTAATATTTTCCTTAATAACATTTAATCCAAGCTTCTCCGAACGCGGGCGTCTCTCTTTCCGGAGTTCTCCAGTCCCCGGTCCACGGTTCCCCAGATATCCAGTTCCCCATAATATATCCAGTTCCCCAGTGGTGAACAAAAACTAGGCCGGGAGTCGGATGCTGGTTTCCCTGGGGAATAGTTTGCTTCATTGCCGCTAGATGTCACGTAATCCTAGGTGCGGCTAATTGGCTTGTTACGTTATTATGTGTCAATCCCGGGATGACCTCCGCTAAGTCGTGGCTTTTATTTTATCTTCCGTTACTTTTTTTTTGGTAAACCACGTGGCTACTTTTACTACCCAGCTTCACGTCTGATTGGATTCTGGTATACTTAAAAAAATGTATGAGATTTATTTTATTGTACCTTTTACATGTTAAATTATTATTTTCTCAAACTCAACCAACGTACTAAATACAAATTCATTGGTATTTTTAATGGAATGTGGAAAATAAAATGACACTTCCGAGAAAGAAAAAAGCCGAAATAATTAAATTCATCGGAGTCTCGGTGTATACAATGTTTCTTCTTATTGAAAATTATATTTTTTTTTTAATTACCAAAAAAATTTTTTTTTTCGTTCAACTTTCACAAAAAAATACGTTGCTGGGTGAAAATAATTTTTTTGACCTAGATTTTAATATTTATAAATCTGCATTCTATTCAATAACAACATTTTTGGTTTTGGTGAATACTTTAGAATGTTACTTTTTTTTTAAAAATAAAACTATGAAGTAGTTTGATGGGCGAAACAAACGTTTTACGTAAAATTGTATTATCAAATACATTAAAATTGATAATACGCACAGCTTCTGATATTTTCCATATATCGAGATGCCAACATGCTACACTAGCGCCTCTAGCGGCCCGGGATGTACGAATTGATAATGTTTAATCATTTGAATAGATTTTCTGTCAAATATAATCTTAATAAATTATAGAAATAAAAAATTAATAAAAAAAATATTAGGTAACCTGCATAATATGACTGTTTGTTTGCTCATAAATGAAAAATATTTAATAAGGTTTGTACTAACAGTTGTAAGCCGATCGCGCTCGGTCTCATGGTTTAGAAAGGGGATTCTAATATTTTAATAAATAAGTATTTTATTCCCTTTCTAAACCACGAGCCGACCGCGAACGGCGAGCGACGAGGCTTATAACTGTTAGTGCAAACCTAATAGCCTCCTTAGTACTTTTTTACGTATGATCAAAAAAGCAGTAAGCTCATCTTATCTAGGTTAGCTAATACATATTTATTTCATTTGGTAAATATATTTTAGAATATATTTCACAGAAAATCTAATAAAATGTATAAAAAAAACAATTCGTACATCTCGGGCCGCTAGAGGCTCTAGTGTAACATGTTGCCATCAAATTTCAGAAGCTGGGGTATTATCAATTTTAAGGTATTTGGTATTATTATTGTTTGAGGTGATTTTTTCACAGAAAAGGCGCTATACAAATCATCCAAATATTATCATTATTATTATTTGTTCCCTCGTTTTAAAATGTTCATAAATAGAAAAGTGTCTTGAAACCACTAACTGAGACACTTGTCTCACTGAAATTTAAGAAAATATTAATTTAATAATCCGGTAGTAACACTTGTAGGGTGTAAATGTTTTTATTGAATAAGTTAAGGCGATATAACCAGACACAACTGAAAAATAGTCCTTTTCTATTCGAATTCTAGACGTGTCGACTCTTTTCCACAAAAAAAACATAAATTGATTTTGAAAGATTGTTATTTTATTTAGTACTAGCTGATGTGTACCCAGCCTTGCCCGGGTTTTTTTTTCGGAATAAAGTTAGGAAGTTGTGAATTTTTGCTTGTCATTAGGGTGCCATAATTAATTTGACAGTGAAAGTAACTATTTCCAAATACATAAACATTCATTTGAGTATTTTATTTCATTCTAAGCGTTTATTTTTTTCAAAATATATCTAAATCATAAAGTTCTTAAGTAGGTACCTACTCGTGTTTTCTATTTTGAAAATATTCTACCCAAAAAAACATTTTTTTTTTGATTATGCAATCTGTGGCTAACCGGAGTGTTATATCTACGGGCTAACCTAAATAAAACACGGCGGGTTCAATGTTTTTAATACTAATTTTAAAACGTTATGGCAACAGTTTTACATATTTGATTTCATTCAAACTACTCTCTAAACCCTCCCGGCACTAAAAAAAACAAACTGTGCTATTTTCGGCGAAACCGGTCAAGTAATTTTCGAGATAATTGAGGACAAACAAATAAACTTACATTGATTTATATATATACATAGATAATAAGGTTAAAATTTTGAAAAATATATTTTAATGTAATAAAATTCTTCTGTTGGTTGTTGCACAGATTTTTAAAATTTCAAAATAACTTTTTATTATAAAACACGACTATTTCATATCACCTAAAGATACAGTATTATAAATCAATACATTATCCAGCTGGGCAAGGTTTTAGAAATTCACTTTAAATAAAATCATTAATAAAAAATTCCGAGCATGTGTTTTGCTACGAAACTCATTCAATTTGCTTTAATTATTTTTGATTTTGCTGTATGAACAGCCCCCCAAGATTCTACTAATACAATGGCTTATAAAAATGATCCCGGGAAACAGAAAAGCTAATAGGAAGTTTACAGTTGGTAGTTATGCCCCCCCTCCACCTATCCCACCCCTTACCACCATGTCGCGTGTGGGGGGGATTACTTGCGGTAGCAGGAATTTAATAAGGTTGGAATAAAGGACGAGACCTTCCCGGGACGTTCCCGGGGGATCTCAGTTAAAAATCCAATTGGAAGCTATTCGCTAGTTCATAAACTGCATAGACTTTTAAATCTGTGATACTACGTGCAGTTTTATGGGCGGAACGTCAACATTCTGCTTTCCACCCGGAAGATGTTGAAATAAGCTCTAAGCTTTGCGGGGGCATCCGGAAGGGAGGGGTATATATATGAAATGTCGCTGATGTTGCTTGTGTTGGGATTTTTAATTGAAATATGACGGTCTATTAATAAACATCCATTTAACTCTTTGAAGCTTGGGATTTTAGCAAATAAAAAAGCACATTTTGAACAATTTTTATTTTATTAATATCATATCGAAATATAAACCGCCACTTTCAACGGCTGATTAGCCTGTATTAACAAGTCCAAGTTTAATCACTAAAGCAAATACTAGTGAGACATCTCTTGGTCAAATTATTAACTAGTTTAAATGGATGGGATTAAATTTAACCCTCCGTTCCACTAGCAATTTAATTTTTTTCGAGGTGGTGTAGAAAAGATCCCACCATGCAGATTCAAATAACAAAAATGTGGGATACTTTTATTCCCACCATGCCCCAAAGAGTTAAGCTAGTATTAAACGGATTTTTTTTATATTATCCTGATGCTATTTAAATGCCCATGATTGCAAAATAACGGGGGAGATAGGACCTTAGAAAAAAATCTCTTTTCTGGTGCTCTTTCCTATAGTATCTAATCTTCACCGTGCGGGTTGAAGCCCGTAATTGCGCATAAGTTTCGAATATCACTTAAGTAATCTTGTAAATATCGATATTTGTGATCTGACCAAGGCATTAAAGTTTTCTTTTTATGTGTACAATTTCGCATTTTCATGCAATTCTTTCTCAGATTTTACACGTCAATATATTTCGTATTTATTAATTGTTTTTCTGTTTAATTCGTAGTAAAATTAAACTCGTCTAGTGTAATAATTATTCATTTAATGTAAATCACATTGAATAATGTTATTATTAAGTTCTGCAAGTTTTTTTTTTAGTTTTTATTATTATGACAGCTGTTTCGGCATTCAATAACATTTTCAAACCGTGTAAGAACAATAAAGAACATTTAAATAAATCAATTTAGAAAACCTTGTCATTTAAATACGATGAAAACACATTATAAATGTAAAAACCTCACGGAAAAGAGAATTTCAATTGTTTTCTAACTAAATCGGTTTTAACGGTAATAAATAATTATTTTAAACACCGTCCAAATTAAAATTGTGTGGGGGTAAATAAAATCGTACTTCGAATTTAATAAAAATTAAACTAATTATCCAATTATTATGATTTTCCGTTCCTTTGTACTTTATTCGTACAGAGGAAATGATAGATATGAAGTTGTGCGTTTTGAAAATAATTGATTAATTAAATTAATCAAAAAAAAAAATCGATAATTATAAATCTACTTCAAAGAAAATTGACACTTCCATTGTTATGAATCCATTTCCTTTATTATTTTCAACAAATAAACCATTTGACACAATGCTTTACTTCAAGCCGGTATTAAAAATTCCGCCAATTGATGGTTTATTATTAATTCATCAAACTATATGATAATATTTCTCCACTTTTGTTACAGAAAACTTGGACGGTGGATTGAATATCAAAGAAAAAAACAACTTCAAGGACATTATTCTTTGCCCGTCAGTACGGGATATCTACGCCGATGAGTAAGCAGACTTTTCATTACCATAATTATATTTTTAATGTTTGATCTGATACAGAGTTTGTAAAGTCGTTCACAAATACTTTTCGAGCGATCAAAAAAGTAATGGTTGTTGGAAAAACTGCCCTTATTTTCCTTTGTATTTTCATACAGCTAATTTCTTCTGCGGAACGTTTTTAATTGCTGTGCTTTGAATTTGATTAATTTTCCTCGCTTTTTACTTCAACTTATGAAGTCTGTATTTTAAAATTAACAATCATTCATTTTATATCTATGATCGAATTAAAGTGTATTTTACTTCTTATTCCTTTTATTACGTAAAAGGTTGAAACCATTAATTAATAGCTTTTGATTCAGTTTATTGGGGTCACCAATATAAAAGTTATTTTAACTCGCCCCTGCTGTTGAAGATGCTTATTATTATAAAGTTAATAAAAATGAATTATTGGTTTATTTTAAATGTACGACAAAGTTGAACATAACATTTGGTAGAAAAGTGAGTACTGATACACTACCATGACATTCTGCATTTCTATTAAAGGGAACGGTTGCGTGGCCTGTTTCATACAAAACTTAATTTTGGATTTGAGGCCAAAATACTCACCTAAAAGTGTAGTAAATATCTAGTACGGATTAGAAGTAATTTATTTATTTTTGTTTTAGGCACCTTTAACAATTATTTGGGGGCTAACTGTGACTTACCTCGTCTACTTTGAAAATACAATGAAATATAAAATGAAATTTCTAATAAAATATTAAAGTAAGCATTTTGACGGACTTTAAATTAAATTAAAAACGACCAATTTAAGTTGGAACACAAATTTGCCGTACATAATTTAAAATATTAACCCGAAAAAAGGTTTTTTTTAATAAATGTTATGTTTTTATTTTTTTATGTATGTAATAATATTTACATAGCAAATATAATATATTTTTTTAAATACATAAAACCCACAAATAATTTTCTAAGTTACCTCTAAAATTATGAAAAAAAAATTCATGGCCTATACTTCATAATATAAAATAAAAATAAATAAAATACTTCTCATATATACTAGATATTTACTAAATCTTTAATTAAAAAAATATAAATCATTCAGTTTGGATGGGTATTTTGGCCTCAAATCTAAAATTAAGTTATAAATGAAACAGGCAGTGCAGCCGTTCCTCTTAAGGAGGCAAAAAAAAAATGTTTTGCAAATGATGCTGGCTTATATACTAGTTAAAAGATGCCATTTTCTATGTTATATCAGTAGCATAAGATTGACTTATATTTCATTCAACCTGAAGGATTCGTATTCATAAATAACGTTTAATAAAAATACGAAAACAGTGCATACGCTACCTATTTATAAGGTAGTAGGCATAGATCACTCGGCGAGAGTTGGAACCAACACATGCATATCGTTGAATGTATTTGTGCATCGATATACGCTTCCACCGGCGATCAACAGCCATTTGTCTTGTTGATGCCTATTTATTGTCACTAGCGGAAAAGAGACAGCAAGTTAATGTGATAGTAAAAAAAAACATAGTTCAAGCGCTTACAAAGTGTCCTATTAATACAGGTTTCAGTTCAATTGGCCGCATGATATTGCAAGTAAAGTAATCCTAGTTTTCATTATTTCTGATTCGCGTTATATAATATTTATTTGTGTCAATTATTCTGCTAGATTTTGTTTCTTTTTCTATTCATCTCATTCATTCAATGGACCACATATACTATTAATAAATACACGTATAGAATTATAATAATACGTGATCAATATAGATGTGTTTTCGATGAACATAATAATGTTCGGTAAGTTAAATTAAACAAAAAGATTTGTTTTAAACACTTTTTATTTTATATGCCGACCAGTTTCGGAACAACTGTTCCTTCATGTCGGCAAAATATATACTAACTAAACAATATTACAAAATGGGGGTAGGGATTAGTAAAGAGTGGGGAAAGAGATAGAGATTAAGCGAGGGGTGAAAGGAAACATATTTAAGATGGGGCTGTAACGTAGATTATTTTGACCGTCAATAATAGACTCATTATTATTAAGGGGTTTCTTAATTTCTATGGCTTCCGAATTATCTAAGAGTTAACCGTTATTATTAATGTGAAGAATATTTATCCCTGTATTTTTATCAAAACTAGTTTACAAAATCAAGAAACTTATTATTTTTACGAGGTCTTATAATAATAATAATCGGATGATTTATATAGCGTCGTTTTTGTGAAAAATCACCTCATGGGCGCTGTACAAATATTTCTTAACTAATTGTGTACAAACAGATACCGAAAAACATACTTACCTGGTAGGTCGCTTCAGATGAACACAGTTTTATTAGAAAATTTAAGTATAGAGATGATAGTTTTACAGTTGCAATTTGTTGCTCCTTTTCTATCGATGTTACATTTATTAGAAGATTGTTGGCACAAGAAGAGTTGACATTTATTAAAAAAAAATTAGTACTGGAAAATATCTATGAAATGACCTTAAAAAGCGTAAGAAGCTTTTAATAGATATTAACATTTTTTTATACTTTTGTTATTTACAATGTTGTGGGCTGTGAACGTATTTGCGCACCGATGCGTGAATTTTTTTTTTTTCCTGTTCTTTGATTCTAACGTCGAAATTACGACTTTTTTTCAGATGTAAAATAAGAAACCGTCATTTCAATTTAGTTTATATATTCCGTAGTGAATCAATTTATGAGCTTTATCTTCAGTATTCTTCAAAAAAGTTCCAATATTGGTGTTGTACAAAAAGCCGGTTAAATATTAGAAGTTGAATTTTTGGAGCATTGAACTGAAAAACAATTAATGTGTAATAATTTTACCCATCGTTTATTATAATTATTATTATTAGAATTATATAAAGCTTATCTTTTGAAGTTTCGTTAAGTTTTTATTTTTTTATTTAAGATTTTATCATTTGAATTTGGCTTATAGGCATATTCGCCAAAGTTTGTAGATTGCGTTTTTTTCCATGTTCCACAATTTAAATTAATTTTTTAATTTTTATGTACTATTGAAAAATAATATGAATATTGAAAAATTACATATTCTTAAAAGGCAAATTTATTAATTTATTTTATCTAGTCAGTTAAATAGAACTGTCGAACCTGCATGTATTAATAATTGATTTATGAAATAAGTTTTTACCATGTCTCACCTCCACGTTCAATTAAATAAAGTCTGTTTTTGTAATTAATTTTGAAAATGTAAGTTTTTTTATATTTTCAAAGGTTACATTATGTATTTTTGGAAAATACATAGTTTAAAACTGATAAAAGCTCCTTTAAGCGATAAAAGTGTCTCATTCATTTCATCAGCTTAGTCTCATGGTAGCAGAATGGAAAATTATTACGAAAAACACATAAATTTGTTTAGCCAGCTGGATTTTATCACCTTCCTTTTTCTCATCAGAGAACCACTTCATGATAAGGTGTCATTGACAAGGTGTTGAGCAAAAGGTATTTCAGCAATATTCAGAATGGGATCATGTTAATTTGGTTATTTAAATATTATTATTATGATTTTCTGCTGAGTGCTTGTTATCCGTTTTTGCTTTATTGCCAGGTGAAGCACTGTACCTCGTGTCTTAGTAAGATCTTAAATTCTGAGAAGTTATTATTATTTAATAACTTCTCAGAATTTGCCAATCATCTAATTTCTAAAGATCACACTTTTAACAAGGACACAGGGGTTACAATTCTTCACCGTAACAATAAAAGCAAAAAATTGGATAACTTAGAAGCACTCGAAATTAGAAAATCCCTTAATAATAATGCTAGTATTTAAATAACCAAATTAACTTATCTTTTAGTCCCATTCTGAATATTTTCCAATAAATCGCTCTGTTCTTCCCGGAAATCCTACAATTACCCTACCCATTTGCTTACCCCCCACTCCAACACCTAAAATTTATATGTCTTGTCAATATTTTATATCATAAGTTAGTTTTAATATTCTCCTGATGAAGGAAGGGTGCTTCCGAAACCGGTAGAGTTTTGATAAAATAAAAGTGGTCTACAACAAATTTATGTGTTTTTCATTGTAAATTATGGCGAGCCACAAAGTTAATGCTTTTTACAAATATGGAAAATTATTATGCCCGAGTTAATGAGTTGAATATTATATTTGCTGAAATATTCCTCTCATTTTCTCACTAATAGAATAAGAAATCTACTGTGTGTATAAAAAACTGTTAATTCCTGTTAAAAAATAATATTACCATATTTTTAAACATGTATGCGCATATATTAATTGTTTTTTGTGTTTAATTCGTAGAACTCCGTTTATTTATTTTTTAAATTTAATGTAAATCAAATTCTGCAAGTATTGCAAATAAGTATTGGTAATATAATTTTTCAATGAAATTAAGAGTAAATTAAATCATTTATATAAACAGCAGATTCCTCATTCTATTAGTGAGTTAGTGAGAGCAATATTTCAGCAAAATGTTGATTAATACAGTATTAATACAATTTTTATTACGAATTGGAGCATGATATTTTTCTTTTGACATTACTATGAATAATTCAAAAACATGTACAAACTTTGGCGAAAATGCCCTCATATCCGTTATTTACAGCTATTTGTTTCATTATTGAAAGTTTACAAAGAAAATTATTATCAGACAATGGGACATTTACTAGGCGATGAATCATGCAATGGAAGGCGGAATGTTTTTCTGAGATAGGGTGATTGGAACTCTTGTGAATTATTGTTACAGTATTATAGGTGGGTTCGCGATACATATTAAAATCAATGTTATTATTTATGTTTTGTTTCTCGAGTTAAGTGTTCATTTTCGTTAATCCATTTACGAAATTACTTTGTTTATTTTATCCAATGAGTCTCCATCGGTGAACAAAGTACAATAACCATTATGTAGTAAACAAAGTACAGAACGACACTAATCCGCCCATTCCTAACCGACAAAACTAATGTCCTCGTTAGCCATAAACGGTACCAACACTCGAACAATCCCGTGCCAGGCAATAAGGAACGATAGCCTCATTTAGTAGGTCACAGAAACAGGCTCTAATAGTTATTATTCGATATTTAACCAATTTGAAAGATGACTTAAACAAATCACTTCCGATTTGGTAGCGGACGTGAAAGAATTACCTCCCCTGGTAGCCATTATGTTATATTATTAATTAATCAATGGAATTGAGAATTAGAGTGCGTCACGGAACTAACGGTGGTTGGCCGCCAATGTTTAGAAGATTTTTTTATTTATTTATTTACGTAGTCCATATTAAATAATTATATTTTTACAGTAAGCGTAATAATTATTTTTGAGTACATCACACATTTTCAGTGCAGTGATTCTGTTTTTCTCACGTGCGGTAATCTAATTCTATTTACATTTCTGGTTTCATAATTATGTACATTTTTATTGAAAATGTTTTCATCATTAAAATATTTTGGCATTTGGATATTCAAAATTTTATGTATAAAAATTAACACATTGGATAGCAGTTTCTTTTTTATTCGAAATCAATGAAGCTCTTCTCTCATTTTATTGATACTTGTATATTTGCGTTTCTTAGTATACGTCTCATAGCTTTGTTTTGAATAATTTCTAGCTTGTTTAGATTTTCTTCATCGGAATCATAATATCGTAGAGCAATAATCAAAATGTAGACCAACTATAGTTTAATAAATTGGCTCTGCAGTGTTACCATTCAGTTTATTTTTTGGTATTCCAAGAAACTTAAAAATGTGTGCTAAAGAAGTTACTAGTTGACTGTTTAGATCAAGAGGTCATTTTTATTTTTTAAATTAAATTGCAACTTGTTTCTCTAACATGACACGATTGCATGACTATTGAAATAACATTTTTTATATGAATTTGACAAGAGTCCCAATTGTCCGGAGCTAGTGTGACTATTACACATTCCATTTAACTTCTTTTTTTTAAATTTAATGTAAATCAAATTTAATAATGTTTATTATTAAGTTCTGCGAGTATTTTTAGTTTTTATCATTGTGACGGCTGTTTCGGCGTTTAAGGCCATTTTCAAACAGTTTGAAAGTGGCCTTGAACGCCGAAACATCTGTCACAATAATAAGAACTAAAAATACTTGCAGAACTTAATAATAACATTATTAAATGTCATTAACATTTAATTTTTTAAAAAAGACTATTGTATCTTCAACTGCGGTACTTTGTGAGGTTGAAGGAAGTGAGAAGGAGAGGGAGATAGGAAAGACGAAGATGGGGAAGTACCTGGTTAATTAGACCTGGTCTCCAAATATGGATATAGTTTTGTAAGCAACGTTTGATTCTAAATTATGATCTTTCGCCATGGCAATACTGAGAGTATTTATACTTTTGACATAATATTCACATTTCAGCAGTGTGAAAACTCAAGCGTGACAAAGAAATAATCCTGCAGAAAAAATGCCGGCTGCTACCAAGATTACTCGTAATTCAGATCTGCTCGTGAAATTAATTTGATAACATTATGTGAGTACGTATTAAAAAACGTGTTTTGCAGGTGGCATTCATTGCTGAAGAAACGAAGCTCGAAAAGTGGGAAAGGTCACCCGAAGAGATTGTTAAAATTCAACTTGAAATATTTCAAGCTATTCGACCCACAACGCAAAATGCTCTGCCACTTGTCAAAGAATCACTTCTCATCGATCAAAGCCCGAAGAAAACGAAGCATTAAAGGTACAGTATGACAAATAATAGTAGAAACAACCGTAAAGCGCTGCAATCGTTTACATTCCTTCAAATGGCAATACCAAGATGGTTGAAAGGTAAAATAGTGTAACTTTAAAGAGCATTAAAAAATATATTTAATGTACTCATTTTATTGAAATATCTTATTGAAGCTTATAAACTTCAATGTAATATTTTTAATCATTGAAGAAGGTAACATTAATAAATATTAATGAAACATGAAACGGAAAAAGACACCGAAAATAAAAAGGTAACCGTCGCAACTGGGAATCGAATCCAATCCCGGTAAAACTAAACTAACTTAATATATATTACGATGATATTAATATTTCTTAAATTGAGATTTGAGATCGATGAAAACGATGAAAATTAATTCGATCTTAATAGCTCAATTGGTAGAGACGCCAGTTCCGGTATGACTAGAGGATCTGGGTTCGAGTTCCAGTTACGACTGTTACATTTTTTTCATTGAGATTCGTTCATATTATCTCCTTCAACAATTAAACATACGTTAAACAATTTGAAAATAAAAAATAAATGGAAGTAAAAATGTTAATTTCAAAATCAAGCATAACCTCATAATTGTATATTTTAAAAATTGAGGGGTTTTTCACGATATTGCCAGAGTAACGAAAAAAAATCAACTAAATTGATTTCTGCATTTTTCCATAAAAATGCACTTCCAAACAAAGGTAATTTTTTGCTTTTGACCTAGTTATGTCATTTGAAAATCATTGAACAGATATTGAGAAGTATGTATTTTTTAATGCATTTTAGCCTAACAAGTGTTCATTAATTGGCCAGGTTTACCGCCGCAAATGATTTACAACTTCCTGGAGCAAGCGGTCCAGCCTGGAGTCCACATCTCCCTCAAGTGCTCTGCCTCTGGCGATCCTCCTCCGAGATTCGAGTGGATGCTGGATAGCCAAATACTCTCACCGTCTTCACACAGGTTACGAAACTTTTGCTACAAACTTTCAAGTATATTTAATTTAATAGAATAATTACGAATATTCTGGTAAAAAATAAATATATATTCATCAATAAAAAGCTTCGCTTCCGAAACATGTTGATATGTATATATTAAACAGTGGTTTACACAAAATACTTCTTGCTAATTTAATTGAAATTTTTTTTGGTTGTTTTTTATTATTATTATTATTGTTTTTTTTTAAATTAATTTGGTCAAATGAATGTACAAATTGGTACAATTCTTCCATTACACTTAATCCAAAAAAGTGATAAATATGTTTAAATATCTATCCTAAAGAATCTTTATCGGCGTCGCTAATATCAAACGCTTCTTCTAAACCAAAACTAAAAAATCTTTTTATAATAAATATGTACATAAACATTTCTAGTTTGTTGATGTAATCAACGATCAGAAGTTACTATGATTTTTTAATTCTGATTCTCACCCCGTTTAGGCTTGTGATCAAATAGTTATCATCTATTGAGTATAACAGTCACGCTGTTATTCTTGACAATTTGATAATCAGCCATTAACGGACACCGTTCAAATGTCATAAATTTTAAATGGCGCTATTCGTCGATTTGATTTGGTCGAACCATCCCAACCTTAGTGATATAACCCTAGACATTAAATAGGAGCTTAAGTGTTATAAGCTTTCAAACCCCGAAACTTTCCATATTCCTTTCCAAAGAACCAATTTAACCTTGTCCCAACCACTTGTGCGAAAGTGCCGACTGGATAACATCCACTGCAGTGGCAAGATAATTGATATATTTAGAGATAGCCCCAGAAATTTTCAAAATTTTTCGAATCTCCTGTAATTCAGTATTTCTACCTCTCTATTAACTTCTGTCTTTCAGAAAATTTAGATAATTGTATTAATTAATAATGACATATTGAAGAAATCACTGTTTTGTTTGAACTTCACCCAAACTTTATTTTTTTCACGACATATCGCTGTGCGCCATTATAGAACGGTTGATATTTATTATTTGTATTATGTCTTTACAATTTTTATGTTAACCCTCTGTCTGTTGTGTGAAATCTTTTTTTTAAATCACTATTATTTATTCTTATTTTAGTCGCAGACCAGAGACTAGGTTTCATTATTTTATAGTTAATCGATGTTAATTTGTGTTATAAACATTTCCGCCCAAGTTATCAATATCTATATATAAAAAATATTGTTTGTCCGTTTGTCCTCGATTTTATTCGAGCAAAAATAGCACAGTTTGTTCTTATTAGTACCAGGAAGGTTTAAAGAGTAGTTTGAATGAAATCTAATATGTAAAACTGTTGATATAATGTTTTAAATTTAGTATGAAACGCATTGAACCCTCCATGTTCTATTGAGGTTAGCCCATTGATATAATAATAATAAGAGTTAATTTCTATAGCGCAGTTTTGTGAAGATTTACCTCAAGTGCGCTTTACACTAACTAACCTAACCTAATATAATTGTAAAATAACAGATATACTACATAGTATATCTGTTATTATAATATATATACAATATGCAAATTAATACTATGACATACAATATTCATGAGCAGGCATTTTCAAATAACAATTTAGAAACTAAGGGTGTAAATAATCAAATATATAGTAGGTACAAATAACAAGAGAAAATTATATGACATAGCACTTTTGTTAACCAGAGATTACATATAGATAGATATACCACTCTTGTTAACCAGAGATTACATATTCAAAAGAATAAGGTTTGTTTGAATTGAATTTTTTCTAAATTTAAAACACATGTAAGTACTTACTAAAGAACTTTATTATTTAGATTTGTTTTGAAGAAGTAAATGTTTGAATTGAAACAAAACTTCCAGATGAATTTTTCTTTGTTTAGAGATAGTAATAGTCATCACAAGGCATTACTTTCGCTGTCAAATCAATTATGGCACCCAAATGACAAGCAAGAATTCATAACTTTATTCAAAAACAACAAAAAAATGGGTACACTTCAGCTACTGTTGAATAAATTTTATTACCTACCTAAATGAAGCTTTGTTACATGCGATGCTTTATCAACGTCAAAATAACCTACAAGTTTTTAAACTGATTGCATGGGTATTTTATGTCCAATTTTGAATAAAGCTTTATTTCTCTTCTTCACATCAGGTATATGATTGGGCAGTACGTGGACCACACAGGCATCGTCATTACTCATCTAAATATAACAGGCGTCAGGGTGGAAGATGGCGGCCTGTATGAATGCAGATCGAGCAACTCTAAGGGACACAGTACACACGTGGCAAGGTTGAACGTTTACGGTAATTATTCAAACTGATTTTTTTATATAAAAATGTAGTCAAATTTCTAATTTTTACATTGTATCTTTGTTGTTACATCCATCTGTTTTCTTTCAGGGCCTCCATACATTCGATCAATAACATCTGTTCGCGGTATTACGGGAAGCGATCTAACCATCTTATGCCCGTACTATGGTTATCCAATAAGGTACCTTACCATATTTTTTTCATTGCAAAATTAGTCTTATGACTAGATTATTTCTTATTTTTGTGGGGAAAATCGGTTTTATCTTTTCGACAGTTATATTAATATTACATTTTAAACAAAGCAAATTATCGTTTTAAATTGTAGTAACGACTGGTGATTTATGTGATAAAGAAAGTTGGGATTGAAAAACAAAATTTATTTTTTTGGAATTTGGTGTAGCGCTCCGAAAATCTAAACCCTGCTAAATATTGACCTAAGATCACGGAAATGTTTTCAGCAATGTTGAAAATCTAAACCCTGCTAAATATTGACCTAAGATCACGGAAATGTTTTCAGCAATGTTGAAAATCTAAACCCTGCTAAATATTGACCTAAGATCACGGAAATGTTTTCAGCAATGTTGAAAATCTAAACACTGCTAAATATTGACCTAAAATCACGGAAATGTTTTCAGCAATGGTGAAAATCTAAACCCTGCTAAATATTGACCTAAAATCACGGAAATGTTTTCATCAATGGTGAAAATCTAAACCCTGCTAAATATTGACCTAAAATCACGGAAATGTTTTCATCAATGTTGAAAATCTAAACCCTGCTAAATATTGACCTAAGATCACGGAAATGTTTTCAGCAATGGTGAAAATCTAAACCCTGCTAAATATTGACCTAAGATCACGGAAATGTTTTCTGCAATCGTGCAATACTCTCTTTATCGCGAATAAAGTCACCAGTCACCATTAATAATAATAATAATTGAATAACTTCTATAGCGTCGTTTTCGTGGGAAAATCACCTCAATGGCTGCCTTGTATCTTAGACATTTACGCAGAGTTAACTAAACACTTTTTATCCCTTTCAGCTTCGTAAAATGGGACACCAGCCGCTTCGAGCTAAACGCCGAGCCACGCTACATCCAGAGCGTGGATGGCAGCTCTTTAAAGATCCTCCGACTGAACCCGTCCAAGGATTCCGGGACCCTCACCTGCTCCGTGGGCAGCCCCGGAGGCGAGTTGGCCAAGCGGGAGATCCACCTGGCCATCAACAGCCCGCCCGTGCTGTCTCCGCTCTCCTACCCGCCCGATCTCAAGTCCGGGGAACGGGCACAGTTGTCCTGCACGGTCATCTCCGGAGATATGCCGGTGTTCTTTTCGTGGCAGAAAGACGGATTGCCGATTGCTTCGGTGCTACAGGTATCCTAACACAAACTTACTCCGTTTAAAAACATATTTTTGACATTGGCGTTTTAAATCTTCAACAGATCCATCTCTTTAATGTCTCATACTATAGCCACCTTTCTGCCTCTAGCGTTATAAAAATATATGTTGTAATAAAAAAATAAAATAACACTTTTTTTCTGTAGTAAAATCGAATGCTCACTTCTTCAGAGTTTATTTAAAACTTAATTACCAATTATATTTATTGTAGGAGAGGATTAGAGAGCATGGTTTACATAGAACGTTACAATGGGAACAAATTTTATAGATAATTATTCAAGTTTTTTTGGTTTTTTTTTTTGTTGATAATAATTAAATTATCATTTGGACTTTTTCTTCTAATTTCTAAAATATAAGGTTAATTAATATTACAAAATTTCTACACCATTATTAAAATAAAAGGTGTGGCTTTTGTCCAATAAATTATTGGCCAACTGCGAGAAATTAGTGTCTAATTTCAAACTACCTGTATGAAAAAAATTACAATTTTCCTTTACGAATTTCAAATTTTTTTTTTCAGTTCCTATCTGTATTATTTAATATGTATTTTTTTGTTTAGAACCACGAAAACTCATGAATTATTTTGAAAAATGAAATATTTTTTGTTTGTTTTTGTCTAGTATGTGTGTTTAAACCTTTGGAAATCTCAGCGAAATGTGAAAATTTTAATTCTTGTAAGCCAATCAACATGTTGGTATATTTTTAAGGTTTTTATTTACACGCCTAAATCAACATTTGGGTGAAAAGCTCTTCAGATTTATTATATAATTTTAATTGAAAATATTTTTTATTATTCATATATGAAACATGTAGATATCTACGTATATTTATAAAGTGGTGAATACTAAGTATATTTTTTTATTAATTTATTATATAATTATTTTTACAGACGGGTTTTGGAATATTGAATTACATTCAGTTCTAATTTCCTTATTTCACTGAAAAACACAAAATAAAGCTTTTATATATCTACTAGATTTCATCACTCGATATTGTGAAAGATCTTTTCTTATTTGATTTTTTTTATTTACCGTGAAAAACATGGTTTTTACTATTACGTGTAAATTATATGTAGGTACTAGGAAACAACGTTTTTGCAGTAGTTTTTCTAATAAGGTCAACCACTGTTATCATAAGTCAAAATGTTGATAATAAAGTCCTTTGCCTTTACCTGAAGAGTAGTGTTTCAAGATGATAAAGTTCACAACTCTAGAGTACAAGTATTTATATTAAATAGCTATACTATTTTATTTCAATACAGATTGAAGAGAGGAGCACCGAATTCTTCAGTTACCTGCTCTTCAAAAGCCTATCCGCTGATCACAGCGGGACATACACCTGCACATCCTCCAACACGGCCGGGAAAGTCAATAAATCCACGGAATTCGTCATCAAAGGTATGTACTACATTCCATTGTTCTGAAATTCATCGATGAACATCATATGAAACATACGGAAATATTTTTTGCACGAGACTTATTCCAAAATGGTCCGGAATAAATGCGTGTATTTTTTTCGTGATTGCGCTGCAGTGACAGACGATTCTATTTCTAGATTACACTGTAACAACTGTGTGTGTAAATGAATGTGCGGCTGTCTCTATTACCTTGTGAAGAGAGGTATTAAAACGACTCGAATATTATACATTGTTTTATTAAATACAATTACCCTCTTTGTTAAGTAAATTTACAACGTATCAGAAATCGCGGTACAAGGACACTGAATGGAGCTATTGTTCGCGCCGCGTGGGAAAACGAATATGAGGAACTATTTCGGTTCACTTAAACAAAATTTCCTGATCCTTTTACTTAGACTTAAAGACTTCTTGCTTAACTGCGGTTCCGATTACATGTCAATGACAGTACATCTTTAAAAGAGTTTATGATTTAATTGTCAAAGAATTATTAAATGTTATAGGTGCATCATACGTCCTTAAAACGAGTAATTTATTATTACTTAATTTACATTTACAATTTAGTTTAATTTTTAGAAATTAAATCATTTTTATTAAACATTTGGCATAGGTACTTTACAACCATCGCAATTTCGTTAATTCAGTTCATTAAATCACATTATTATGCCACAAATAATTCACTAATAATATTTAAAGTCAATACTTACGATAATATTGTGCTTTTCTTTTGTTAAAACTACGCATATTTTGATATTTTTAATGAATTTCATTCGCTGAATGACAGCTATCATCCTAGAGTACCGGAATAGCAGTTAGGCAAGGGGAATTTAAGCCTAAGGAAAGGGATAAGAATTTTCCGTAAAAATAACCAGAATAGGCTTCCAGGTCTGTAAATGGGAAGCAGACCGCGAAGAAACAACTCTCTAACTTGTGACCACCACAACATGATTTTTCAAAATATAATGTTGTCATATCTAATATCTTTGGAGTTAATTAAAAAAAAATATATATTAGAAAAACCACGGATAATACTACCAAAAACGCGGTCACTAACATCGTTCACCCATACTACTGCAAATAGCATATACGCACAGCGGTGTCCTGCTATCGTTTCGACCTACACACCAATAAAATCGATCGTCTGTTCACGAAAGTGTTTGTATATTTTAAAATGTTTAATCATTCCACCAGAAGTAAGGAAAAATTGAGCAAACTTTAGACACACGGACTTTGCCCACAATGTATCGTGATAGCTACAATGAAATTCACTACGTCACGTTTCCAGAAAAACCACATTAAATTCGTTACGTCACGTTTCCAGAAAAACCACATTAAATTCATGCGTTGGATTCCCACGGGATAATCTTGGGATTCTCATTGGAGGAATTATTTATGTAATATATTCTCTTTTCTTTCTCACGGAACGTAACGTTTAAGAATTCAATGAAATTAGTGATCCCGTCTGCGATGCCAGACATTGGATAACGAAAGAAATAGAATAACAAAAGTCTTTATATAACATAGTCTAGTTAGTTAATTTCATTTCAAAAAGTTTATAGATGTTTATTTAAATAAAAAAATATTTTTTCTACTTTTACAACAAGCAAACACATTGTGGATTGACATGGTGATTGAAATGAAAGGAAACATTTTCTTAATCCGCTTTTAATTTTGTATAAATACGTCGACTAGTTTCTAATCGACTGAATCATCTACACTTACAATATACTAATTAAATGACAGGAGTGTGCATGTATATATAGAGGTTGTTATCTTCCTATTGTTTGTATATACTCGTACATGTATTTTATATTTTCATTTACATATTTACATTGAAAACTTTGTTAAACTTAATATTATACGACAAAAATTAACAGTCCCAAAATGATTTGAATTGATTACTCTTGAGAATTCAACATGTCTTTAAATAATTTTTTAAAAATAAAAAGAGGGGGACAACAATATAACAATAGAAACATACGTTAAATATTCATAATTATATAGAAGATGGTAAAACCACGAAAGACAAAGAAGGTAACAGAACGTCAAGTAAGGTGGTGGATTATTTTAAGGGAGGGAGAGTTGGAGGGGAACGGAAATATGTCTAAAGTTGAAATATTCGTTTTTTTTTTATTATTTAGTAGACGAATATTATTAATTTTTATTGATGTTTTTATTTAAGTTATTTAGCCGTAGGCCTATTACATTTTTAATCTTAGAAAATCGGTACCTACCTGAATACTTTTTATCTTCTTTTTTTTTTAAATAGTGGAAAATAAAAGATATTTTCACTTATTTATCTAGAAGGAATTTAACTAAATAAATAAATTACGATATTATACACGTCATTAGTTTTGTACATTTAATTTCAGTGCGAATAATTTTATTTTAATGCATCTATCCGTCTTTCTTTTAATGTTGTCTGGAAGGCAATTATATAAAATTGCCTCGTCATAGCTATTGGATTGCTTGCCATACCGTATATATATGGTGTTTGGGTGTATGTTATCATGTTTTTATGAAAAGTGTGTGTGCACTTGTAACCTGAATTCTGTGTTAACTTCATTGCACAATTAAAGTTGACCCAAACAGCAAAAACTTCGTGTGTATTGGTGATATACACTTCCTACATTGATGTCCTTCTCAAACGTCACTGAGAAACAGCCTTTTGCTTTGTTTACGCCTACTTTTTGTTATTGAAGGGGACAAGTGTAAAATTGATCGAACAGTTGTACGGTATGTTCTTTTTGTTACACAAAAATTACATGTTTAGTTTAAAACATGATGAATACTAGAAATACATCTGTGTAAGTAGGTACTGTGCTCACGTCAATCCTGATTTTTTTTTGTATGAATACAACACAAGAGTCTCAACTGCTCCCAACCGTCTGGAGCCAGTGAGACTATGACATCCCCAATTGGGGACTGTTGTGAGGCTGAACGTTTTGGGGAGGGAAAGGAGAAGTGGAAGAGAGAGGTGGGGAAATTACTGACTATTCTTATCTGGTCACCAAACACGGCTAAAGACAATTTCAAGCAACGTTTCAATTCTGAATGGTGGTCTTTCACCAGCGCGATACTGAGAGTATCTTCCACTCTGGAACGTGTGCAAGTATACCATATATTATTTTTAAATTAATTAATTGTGAAACAGCACAAATTAATTAAATTAATTTACTTGCGCACGCCGGGATTTGAACCCGCGACCTTCGGTTTCGTAGTCGAGAGCCTTACCCCTCGACCATCGAGGCATATTTGATTGATGCCTATGCCGGGATTCACCCAAGTTCTAATACTCTTTTATATATATATATTATTGTTCATTTTCAATTTTAAACTCTAGAACTCCTTTTTAATTGAACCTTTTAAAAATTACATATTAACTCTTACTGTTGAGTTTAAAAAGTACATATTTATAAAAAAAAGTTCTGCTGGGCGATTATTATTTCGCGAAACAGCTATCTCGCGTAATGATAATTACCTATCAGAACGTTTTTCATAAATAAATCGTTTTTTAAACTATGTCTATATATTCACACAGATTTAGCTATTAAAAAATTTCAATTACATTTTTTTTAAATGTCTTTTCATTGAACTTGTGGCACACAATAATATAATAGCTATCTTTGATTGAATCAAATACTTTGCAATGCTTTTTTATGTGAAGTCTGTCGCTAGTGTATTAGTTATTGTATGAAATAACACAATTCATTTTTAAATGTTTCGTCCAGTGCCCCCTTATTGGATTAACGAACCCCAGGACCTGTTCACTCTCCTCGGCAGCTCCGTTATGATGAACTGTGAATCAAGGGGGCACCCAGCCCCCAGAACATATTGGGCAAAGTCATACAGTAAGTTCTGCATTTCGCCCCCTTCCCTAGTATTAGTTCTCAGTGAACTAACTTTTAGCTTGAGCTTTTTGCTTCGAGCTTTGAACATTAAGTTTTTAACTTTGATTTCTATTCTTGAGGTTAAAGCTAAGAGCATAAAGCTTTGAGTTTTGATTTCTAGATAAGGCCTTAGAGTTTAAAGCTTACAAATTTAAGAATAGATCTTAGAGGTTTGAGCTTTAAGCTTTGAGCGTGAGCTTTAAGTTTTAATTTCTATCTTACATCTTGAAGCTTTAAGTTTAACTTTTATTTTTGAACCTTTATTTATACCTTAGAGCTTAAATCTTATACTTTAACTTTTAAATTTGAACTTTGAACTTTGAACTTGAACTCTGAACTCTGAACTTTGAACTTTGAACTTTGAACTTTGAACTTTGAACTTCGAATTGCAAACTTTGAACTTTAATCTCTATCGACTCAAATCATACATCGACATTTTTAATTTCAGGTAAAGAGGAATACGATCCTATAACTTCAACAAGTGCACATCTGAAGGTATTCAGTAACGGTTCAGTTTTGATCAACTCAGTGACCACACAGGACAAGGGACGGTACAGGTGTACTGCAGATAATGGTGTCGGAAGTCAACTGATCAAAAGCATCTTCCTTGATGTAAATGGTAAGTACGCTTGTGCTTACTATACTTATTCGTTCATATTTTGTACCGAAATTTTTTCGTGATATTTATTGACCTGTTTATAATCGGGTGTTTATTTGTCCAGAGCCTGCCCGCTTTGACGAACCTTCCCAGAACATATCTGTAAGAAGAAATGACCCAACGACTCTGGTCTGCGACATCCAGGGAGACAACCCCATCAAGAACATTTGGACCCACAATACGATCTCCATTGATAAAACTAGCTACAGGTATTTTTTTTTGTGTGACACCTGGGGGCTATACGAAAGTATTTGTTAATGAGGGTCTTGAAGGAGGAAATACATATGCCGGTAGCTCGTTCCACATACGAGCCGACTTACATAAAACGAGTCTGCGAAACGACCCGTTCTCATGAAGCCAACATCAACTGTGAACGGGTGTTCCGTTCGTGTCAGTCGAGTTTTACGCACGTGCACCGGTGCGGAGGGAATCAGCGCTGCTAGCTCCTTCGAGCAGGCTCCATTTAAATAATAAAGAACAGAATCAGCATACCTACATTGTGTCTGTGCATTAGAGATGGCAATCGGTCTGTTAACAATGGATTGTCAATCGGATTAACTGCCCTCCTTGCACAGAATCAAGCAGGTTTATCAAGTATTTGGGAGCTCCAGCCCAGAGGTGACTTCCAAATTGAACTGTCGTATGCACTTGGGATTTATATAGGGTTAGCAGTTGATCACTATTGAAAAATCGCTAGTCCTATACAAGACGCCCAGTTTCTTGGAATCTAAATTTACTCGGGCTTCTATGGAACTCCAGTACTTGAGCTGAACTGAAATACGTACCCCAAGCATTTCAATGTAGTATTTATTGGGGAGGGTGCTTCAAATTGCACCATAGAGTCATTGACCTCCTTTTTTGGTGAGACCAGACATACTTGGGTTTCTGAGCCGTCGACCAGGTTACCCCGAGCACGAGCCTTCTCGAGGTGGTGGTCAACCTTTTTTTCAAAGCTTCCCGATCCGTTCGAATGTATTATTGCTTTTCGGATTTGACTAGAGATCAGATGGGTTCCTCGTAATGAATAAGTATTCTCGTGTGTTATACGATCAGCAAACCGATGGTAGTCTTGCGCTGGAAACGAGATATCAGTACCTACCCGCCAAGGGAGGTCGGAGAGTTTCTTAGCTTGGCAATTAATAGCTGGAAAGATTCCCCTTGGGTGTAAAATTTCCTCTAATGTTTATTTTGAGAATTACATTCATGGTTTTAGCACTCTTTGATGGTCCTCTGTACTAGCAATTACATATTTCGCAATACTTAAACGCAATTATTTGTCACTGATTTTCCCAGGTTAAGTATATCCGAACTGAAGAAGGAAAAGGGCCTCAGATCGCAACTCAGCATAGACCGTGCTGACAGACAGGACTCCGGTCTATACCGCTGCCAGGCCAGCAACTCGTACGGGAGGAGTGAACACTTCATACATCTGGCTGTACAAGGTAGCTTTATTAAGTGGTGTTTAATTTAAAACCTACACTACGAAATATGTTTGTTTGTTCAACTACGTTGCCGCTATTAAAATCAAACCAGGAAGAAAAAAAACAGGGGCGCTATTCCCGTTCTTTTTAAGGAAGATTCCTTAACTTTTTCCTTAGGGTTAAAACCTTCTTACTTAACTGCGGTTCCAGATCTCTCAGATGACAGCTGTCAGTTGAATTCAGCTAGCGACATTCATCAAAAATGTCAATATGTGCGATGTTTTGACAAAAGAAAAACTCCATATTTGCGATGTTTTAACAAGAGAAAAACTCAATTTTAATTATGTTACCAATTACGTTATTATTTACTTTAAACATAATTAGCTAGTAAACATTATTAAACATTATATAGATGTTGACATTTTTGACAATTCACGTCAAGCAAGTTCAATGTATTTAATTCCGAAGGCGGTGGACTCACTCCGAGTTCGCAAATCCGGATTCACTCATTTCGAACTCACACTCAGGGAACGGCAAAGGTTTTGAATTGTAATCGAAACGAAAGGCGTCCCTATTCATTAGTGTAATATGGACGATTTTTGATTCCGGAACCACATACCTATGCCGACCGAAAGGAACGAAGACCGAGTCCAAGGAATCGAGTCCTTGTGGCTAAACTCGGAATTAAAACCGAGTTTTTAAAATAAGTGGAATGACCCACCTCTTCGGTCGGCACAAATTCAAATGTCACCTTTAAAACTAGAGACAAAAAAGGTCATTACTCTCTAATGAGGTAGGTACCTTTTTATAAAACGTGATTTCGTTGAAAGTCTTATTTATAGTATTTAAAAAATAAAATAAAAATGAACTGTAATATAATATTATTGTTTTTAAAGGTTTTAGTTCAAAATCTTACGTTACTTGAAGATATTTCATCAATTTGTGTTTTCAAATAATCTCTTGACAATCTATTTAGGATCTTTTTACTATGTCTCACCGGAATTCCGCAATTAATCAAGAAGTCTTTAACCCTAAGGAAAAACGTAAGAAATCTTCCTTAAAAAGAAAGGGAATAGCGCCCCTGGTCAATAATATTTTACCGTTTTACCACAGAGGTCACCGAAAACTTTGAAAACGTGTTCCTGGTAATATTTTCAAGTTTGTCACTGGAAAGCCGTGTAAATTGCGCGGACGTACAATTTTTACAAAAAATACCACCTCTATAATAGATTTCCCTGGACTACTTGAAGGAATTCAATTAAGAGTGTCCATCAGACAAACCAGACAAAACTACACATTAAGCCTCCTTCAATGCAACATTAACTTAAAACAAAACACCTTTATTCCCCGTGCTTCACACATTTTTAACACTTCATACAGTGAGTTCGACTTATTTAACTCATCCCCTCACAACTAAAATCAATAAATAACATTCACAAAATTCTTATTACTCCACTCATAAATACGGTTAAGTTTTTTTTACATACATTCAACGTACACGTCGAAACTATCGGTGGATAACATCGTTATGTCGCTGATTTCAAACAAAACCACTGTTTTGTTTGATATAGAATTGACGCATTTTTTACTTGAATTCATTTTCATGAATGTTTCTTTTTGAAAGTATGAAGTTTTCCGTCGTTTCAGAGAGACCGGACCCTCCCCGCCAAATGGAGGTGATCCAGGTGGGCAGCCGCTCCGTGCGCCTGTCCTGGCAGCGCCCCTTCGACGGCAACAGCCCTGTGCTGGGCTACCTGCTGCAGCACCAGGTCCTCAAGTCTGGCATCTCTAACTCCTGGGACGCCAGTAATGTCGTCAATGTGACTATAGCTGTCACTTCCAAGCAATCCACCATCAGGTTAGAATGAGCCACTTGCATGCATTTTCAACTGGATTAATATGAATGGATTTATCTACAGAAAATACGGAAATGCTATAAAATGTTTTCCACAATGAACAAGACTTCACTATTATATAAAATTATCCCTTTTGTTATACATAACAAAAATCCGTATTTAAAAAAAAAAACCTCGATTTCAGCTACTTACAAAATTTGACAGCTCTACTGTACGCGTGAGCTCTATCTTTTTTATCGGTTCAAACGTCAGCAACGAACACTAAAAAATGCTTTAATCCCAAAGGTATCCAAATGTTATATTATACTAACATGTATTTTCAAAAAATTGTTGCGGTTTGAATTTATTTTTTTTAAATACCGATGCCTTAGAAATCTTTCCTGGAACGAAAATAAAATTAGCATGCAAGAGGCTCATTGTATATTAAATACGAATAATAACACAAATTTTGGTTTTGACAGCCCATTCTTGCTAATTGCTTTGCTAACCCGTGTGATTTCTATTGATATGTGACCAATGTTGAAGTGATGTCAGCGACACGATGGAACAAGGCGTTGTGAATGGATTACTCCCGGATACAACGTACACCATGAGGATGTTAGCCGTCAACCAAATCGAGAGCAGTCCGTACAGCGACTCCATCATGGCCAAGACGCAAGAAGAAGGTTAGTACTTACTACACAATTCAAAACGTTTAAAACTCGCATTTTTATTACTAATTCTTTAGTTTTATGAAGCATAGATCATTTAGACGCTTTTTTTAATTTTAAACCTTTTTTGCAGAATTTCAGATTTTAATGAAATCATTTCAGTGCCTGAATTTAATCACCTTGTAATTTTTGTCCGCAAGCTCCCACGGAACCGCCACAAAACGTGCAGGTGCAGGCAGGGGAGGGAGGGGAACTTATTGTCACATGGCAGGTGAGGAAAAACCTAACATTTAAAAAAATGTATCTTTTCATTTGAATTTCTTTTTTATACAATTTACCAGTTTTTATACTTTATACTCTTTTGTGCTTTTATAGGTACTGTATACATTTTTATAATTTTTAATTATTTCTTTATATTTGTTAAACTTACCTATATATTTTTGTTATTGTTGTTGTACTTACACTTTTCATACCTTTATGTTAATGGCATAGGTTGTGCCATATGTATAAATTAATAAATACTTAAGAAGAACGGCTGCGCTGCCTGTTTCATACATAACTTAATTTTAGATTTGAGGCCAAAATATCCATTCAAACTGAATGATATATGATATGATATGATTTTTTTTTTAATTAAAGTTTTAGTAAATAACTAGTACGTATAACAAGTGTTTTATTTATTTTTGTTTTAAATTATGATATAGGCCTTGAAAAAAAATCATAATTTTAGAGGCAAATTAGAAAATTATTTGCGGGTATATGGTATTTAAAAAAAAAATTACTTAAATAAAAAAATAAAAACAAAACATTTAAAAAAAACTTTTTTCGGGTCGATATTTTAAATTATGTACGGCAAATTTGTGTTCCAACGTAAATTGGTCATTTTTAATTTAATTCAAATATTTTTAATTTTTTAAATTTTATATCGCATTATATTTGTAAAGCAGACGGGATAATTTTTTGTTTTACATAACGTTAGACCCCAAATAATTGTTAAAGGTGCCTCTAAAATCGCGAAACCTTCTAAGCTTTTCTTCACGTATGCAGATAGGTACTGAACGTGTAACCATGCTGGAATTCGTAAGTGGTGTTAGGAAACTTAATCAACACGAAGAAAGGTCTATTTACACCTACCGGCAACGCGCAATGCAGAACAGTACAGTGCAGACACGACAACATTAGTTGCTTGCATTATCTATGAACACATTCATATTACAGCTTACGTATCCGCGCATGCATGGGCGAGCACCGGCCGAGATTGTCGGCTAGAATATTTTAGCAATGCTGGCGGCCGCAGGTGACGTCTGCGCCTGCGCAGTTAGTTTAAAAACATCACCGTTACCACTGCCATCTTGGCGTCACCGTCACTTGGAATCAATAGACGCAGATATTGCTAAAACCAAGAAGATGGACAACGAAAATTTGATTGATTTGGTCAGGGAACATAGGTTATAAAATAATAATAAATATGGGAATAGGATTATAAAATCCTCAAACATGTCGTGTGGACGCTAACGCTCTATTGACAGTTCAGTTGACAGCCATACTCGCGTCTGTGTTGTGTCTGTGCTGTGCTGCACTGTGTAATGTGAATACTCTCGTCTGTGCCGTTCCTGCACTGTACTATTCTGCACTGCGTGGCGCTTGTAGATGCAAATGAAAACCTACATTTTTGAAACCCGGTGCAGCGCACAGCTAAACTGAAAAATCCTGAAAATACTCGAACAAGAAATTGAATAAAAAATAAAAATAAAACTTTTTCGGCTATAATAACATCAACTATATCATGTTTTCATCATGTGCACTCTAGCATACTCGAAACTGACGAGCCGCCACTGCTAACGACTGATATAGCATAAACGAGACGCATCTTGGAACAACGAAACACACCGAACGCAATATTTATCATCCTCAACAAGCATGTCCATAAAGACCATTTTACCAAATCACAGTTTGAAATCATCAAAATGAGAGCCATTTTCCACTTTTTTTTACAGAATCTGTGGAGAAGGTAACTTGCATTTGTAAAGAATGTGAACATTTCTTAAGAGGCGCGTAATTTTTTTTTATTTTTTAAGGGACAACCTTGCCTTGCCGGTCATGTCAACTGATTTAACTATCTCTAATTATTTCAACATGTCTGAATACACTAAACACAGAGTTCATATTTTAGGTATTCCTCAACAATACCCATCTATTGGATAAAATATTTCACACATGATATAAATATTTATTGAACGCAACAGAAAAAAATGTTTTGTCAAAAAATTAGTTATTCTATACGTATGTTTGCATGCGTTGATAACTTGACGAGTGGTACGGTAGAGAGCGAGAGGGATACGGGGTTTCGCTCGCCATACCACGATGAGCGGTCGTCAGTAGTAGCCGGCATGCTGCATGCTGTAATGGACGTATCATGGTTTTTTTCCTGTTTTCAGCTCTTGAACACAATAATTTACTTATGTTTTAACAAAATGATTTACATTTTAGAAAATGTATTTTTATTAACTTAAAAATTATAATCGAATTTTCTAGCATCGTAAGGGAAGGGTTTAAAAAGTTATGTGTAGTCGACGGTGAAAATATAAAAATACGAATAACTTTGTTTTCTTAATATCAATTTGAACCGTCTTCATTATTTTTTTAAGGTCAACCCAGAAAAGAACTAATTGAATCGCTATTATATAATATATCGCTCTACAACAAAAACTTCAAGGATCTCATTGTATTCAAGACAAAGGCTACTGAAATCTGAACTGGCTATTACTTCTGTGATTCAGTGTTTTCTTGAAACATTAAATTAAATGTGAGTTTTGAATGTCATCCCGGACAAAAGTCACAATGCTCGGAGCAAGTGAGACCGCGGTCCTTCAATTGAGAATGTTCTGAGGTGGAAAAAAACAAGAAAGGCTAAAAAATAAGGGCAGAGGAATTTTTTAAAGTATCTGTCTTTTCAGATCTTGTTATACACAGTTGGACATTTTTAAACCCCCTTTGCAGAGCAGTAAACTCCTTGTCTCTGAAAACTGAATTATGTGGATTGCATCACCCAGAAGACAGCATTTAATTTATTTATTCTTAAAATTAATTATGAAAACAAAAACATTAGCCATCATTAGCCGCTCATCTCACTGGGACAATCCTGTGTTGAGATGAGCGGCTTTACAATTTAATAATAATCAATCAATACTAATAAGTAAATAATAATACATTAATAAAAAATAATAAATATTATTAAGTAAATAGTAGTAAAAAAATAATAAAAATTAGATAATAATAATAATAAGTAAATATTAATAAACATATAATAATACAGATTAAATATTAAGTAAATATTAATAATTAAATATTAATAAGTACAAAGTAACAAAAATAGGTAAATAATAATATATAAATAAAAATAAAAATAGGTAAATAATATATAAATAAAGTTATGTAAATAGTAGCAAGTAAATAATAATATTTATGTAAAAAAAATATAAGTAAATAGTAATAAGTAGTAATAAGTATGCAATAAGAAGTAAATAGTAATAAGTAAGTAATAATAAGTCAATAATAATGATAATATCGAGCATACATAAAGTTTTAACATTGCAACATAAGGGATAACATGTATAAAGCGAAATAAACAATAGTCTAATAACAGTCTCTGAAGTGGATACTATTCCACTAAAATCAGAGCGTTTTCTTGGTGTTTACTTGAACCAAAATGTAGTTTCAATGAATACTCAACTTAACAATACGATAAGAACTAGTGTACTTTTTCTAAGACAATTGGAATCCATAAGATGTCTCCTAACAGATTCTGATAAGATTGGTAAATGCTCTTGTTATAGTCTCCAGATTGGACTACTGCAATAGTTTGTATGCTGGTATGCCTAATGTACATATGAACAGACTGCAAGGAGTGTTTAACACAGCAGCTCGTCTTGCGGTGCCACCAAATACTGCCACATCACTCCTTTTCTACGTGATTGCCTACACTGACTTCGAGTCTCAGAAAGAGTTCAGTTTAAAATTTCTCTTATGAAATATAAAGCACTGAACGTGCTGGCACCGTCATACTTGACAGATCCTCTGCGTGAGGGACAATCTTGCTGTGAGACAACTCACGCTCAGGTCGGCCAAATTTGGTGCGTCAAACGGACTGGTTGAACCTTCTCGTACTGCTAAATTTGGGGACAGAACTTTCATTGTATTTGGCCCACATTCTTGGAATGACCTTCCATTTGGTTTGAGGTCACAAAGCAATTTCGAAACCTTTATAAAAGTCTAAAAACATATCTGTTTAAAAGGGGATATAAACTTTAACAGGATGTAAAGCGCCCTTGAAGTGATTTTAGTAACTAAACGGCGCTGAGAAAAAATTACCATATTATATATAATGCAGGTAAAAAAATGCGTTATGTTTTTTTTTTAAATACACTTTATATTTTTCCCTGGTTATAAAGTGATCAACGAAGTAGAGGGGTGTTATGTGTCTCAGCGTCATGTGTACGACTTGACATGGATAACTTTGCAGACGTAGGATAAACAGATAGAAGTGTGTTGTGACCAGTCTGTGTGTCTGAAGTAAGGTTCATTTTATATTATATTGTGTGAAATTGTGTGGACTGATGGTCGAAATGTATTGTGTGAATTGGCAATAATTATTGCTGTTACTTTCAACTCTATATTGATGACACAACAGTGTTCAGTGGTACAAAGAATTATCTCCTAAATAACTAGAGTTCATTTCTGAATTATTTTTTTATTAATGTTGACCTTCTAACTTAAATACCAGCACGCTTTAATTCGTTTTCATAATTAAAATAATTCTCAAAGTCAGAATTTTTTTAAACCCGCCAAAACGGCCGAAAACCGAGCGGTATTTGGGGATTTTGGCGCGTGACGTCGCGATCCAATGGCACCAACAAATTCTACGTATTTATACACTATGCGCAGAATTTATAAATCGTTATTAAAAGTTTTAAAAAAAAATCTCATTGAAACACCCTGTTCTGTTGCTAACATTGCATTCTCGGCATCACGAGGCTCTGTTGGCGCGTATTCTGATTTTTACATTTATATGGAATTTTTTATTTGTCGATTTTGTTTTGTATTTTAAGTAACCTTTTTTTTATTTTGATGCAATTTTAACTAAATTTTGTTGCCTTTAAGCTCTGTAATTATTATTCAAGATTAAAAAAAAACATTATTATTGAAAGAAATAATGTATATTCACGGGCAAATAATTGAATATGACAATGTTGTTTAAAATATTATTATTATTATTGGAGTAAAAATTTCTAAATAGGTACATATTTTTATTACTTGTGTTAAGTTATGGTTTACTATGAATACAATAGAAAATTTCATGTATAGTAAAACTCATCCTTGTTTTGACATTTGGCATTTTAACCTCAAAACCGAAATCGTTGGTGTTTGAAAGAGAGTACGAAAACAGTATGCAATATAGTTGTGAATGATGAATACTCGGAGCAGGTGGATGAGTTTGTGTATTTGAGAAATATGTTTACAAGAAATGGAAAGGCTGATAGGGATATTGAAAGAAGGGTAAATGCAGGAAACTCCATTAACGGAGGACTGAACGACAAACGCGGTTAGCGCTAACAAAAATTGTCCAAAGAAGCGAAGCTAGCAGTCCACAATGGAGTGGTGATACCAACACTGATGTATGGAAGTGAGGCGTGGAACTGGCCGAGGAAGGATGAAAGTAGACTGAATGCTGTAAAAATAAGACCCCTGAAGCGTATGTGTGTTAAAACTATGTATGACCGTGCGAAAAATGTTGAGATTCGCGAAGAATGCAAGGCTGATGTGAGCGTAATGAGTAAGATTAAGAAAGGGACGCTTAGATGGTTTGGGCATGTTTAGCGAATGAACGAAGAAAATAGTTTAAGGAAAATATATGACCCGAATGTGAATGGAAAAAGAAGGCGGAGACGCCCGAGGAAGACATGACAGGATCAAGTGAACCAAATACTTGAATCGGGCCATGTCACGAGTCAGAATAACAGAAGAATGTGTATGAACGGTGTATGGATGCGAATGGCAGAAGGAGTGTGTTCCAAGACCGAGTTATTTGGCTATCCGTCGTCTTTGCCTATCTGCAGGGAAATGTCGTGTGAGTTAACCTCAAAACCGACCTTCCATGGATTTCGTGCGTTTTAGCGCGCTTTCAAAAATTGAAAGTTTAAAATTATTTTAATTATAGAACCTATAAAAAAATACTGATTAAATTTAGAACGTCATTATTGATTTTTAAAAAAATGGACTGGAATTCCTTATTTGCTTGGGCCAGTTAACCAAGCATGTAACTTTCATACACCTCCGCAGGCCCGGCCCTGAACCAAACGGCACTTGGCGCAAGTAAATGTTTTGTCTCCTCTTTCAAAACGTAAATGTAAACACAAAAAAATTAGAAAAACCGTTTTTTACGCGGGGATGTCTTTCCATTTTTCTTTCCGAAATCCCAACGTCTAAAAAAATCTATGTAATTACATGTAATAATATTATCTTCGATATTTTCCACGTGAACACATGATGTGTTACAGTTGTGTTACAACAGTGGTGACGTTTTGCAAACTGGGTAAAAATACCTTTATTTATTTACAAATACGTTCAATACCTAACCGAATTCTTCAAATGTGTCACTCTTTCAATCACTGAAAAAATCTGATTTTGACAGAATTGCGGGAAAATAACTAAATACATATTAATAAATTACCGCAATGTTTTGTAATAGACAAAAAATGTTTTGTTCTGCGAAATTTGCATAGTAGTATTTAGAATTACGACCAGTAGAAGCAAACCAATAAAAACTCTCTTACGACCATAACAAATGCCACGAGTAGCTAGATGTTTCCACTGCATAGTCTATATCCTAACTATTAAAAGATTTATCTTAGTACGCAAAATGAACTTTATGTTCGTTATAAATAAGTTTCAATTTCGTGTGCATTTATAATTATGAAACAAACATCGTCCAGATGGCCGGCATGGAAGAATGCGAAAGCAAATCTCATTCTTTCTTTACTTTATTTCTGCAGCTAGTCAGCCGCCTATACCTTTCTTGTTTTGTACTGCGTATTCTGTCTCCTTTCTTACTCCGCGTGAATTTTTCGTTTGAATTTAAATATAATCTACCTATGAAACGAGAGGCGCGAAAGTTTTTCTACCCCGTCAATAACGTTAGTAGGGTAGGGAACTCAGATAATAATAATAATAATAATAATTTGATGATTTGTATAGCGCCGTTTTTGTGAAAAATCACTCAAGGGCGCTGTACAAATATTTCTTAACTAATTATGTGCAAACAGATACAGAAAAACATACTTACCTGGCAGGTCGCTTCAGATGGACACAGTTTTATTAGAAAATTTATTTATAGAGATGATAGTTTTACATGGTTATTTGTTGCTCCTTTTCTATTGATGTTACATTTATTAAAAGATTGGTGGCACAAGAAGAGTTGGTATTTATTGAGATACTTATAATTTTTAGGACTGGAAAGTATTCATGAAATGAATTTTAGCACTCAAAAATATCTATAAAATTACTTTAAAAAGCGTAAGAAGCTTTTAATAAATATTAACTTTTTATTTTTTATTTTACACTTTGGTTATTTACAGTGTTGCGAGCTGTGGACGCATTTGCGCATCGACGCGTGATTTTTTTTTATTTTATTTTTTATTTTATGACTTTAGTTAACTACTAACCGGCTAGCCTAGCTAAGCAATTTACAGGTGAATTTCTTCAATTTATGGATACGATTGTCTGAAAAAATGTGTTTTAAGTTTAGATAATAGAACGATGATCTTTGGTCGAGTTTTATGGGTTCGATTGTCGCCCAAGTAAGCATAACATGGATTTTTCAATATATTTTATAGGCGCCGGGCGTCAGGCTCCGAGTGCTGGAACGGAAATTTTTTTTTCTTAATCATTAGGTATAATATAATGTTATAGACAATGCAACTTTTTAATTTAAGTAAATAAATAAAAATTAGGTATTATCAAGCCTTGATAATCGCCCGCCTGGAGCGGGCTGCTCCAATTGCATCAGCATGGGACCGGCCCTGCACATTCAAAAGCATAGTCAGATTGGGTGGTTCAATTTGTTCTATTATCTCTCGTTTCCAGCCCCCGCCGTCGGTCTCGTGGCACGGCCCCTTGCACGGCTACACGGTACACTGGGCCGAGGTGACGGAGGCCGACTCGTCAGGCCAGCAGACGCCGCTGACCAGCTCTGCCACGGTGAAGGGCCCCTCTGCCGCCCGCTTTCCCATCAGCGGCCTGGGCCAGTTCACGAAGTACCGCATCACGGTGACGGCAGCCAACCGAGCGGGTAGCGGACCGGCCAGCATCCCCATACTGGGCTCCACCAAGGAAGGAGGTAACATCACAAAATAGACGATAATTTATATTACCATATGTTACAAATATCTACACGTAAACTAATGTTATGTTATCATAAAAGCTTTTTAATTGGCCTGTCCCTAGGAGTCGAAATATCTTATCACAGAATTCATTTTTGACTCTCAGCAACTTTCCCAATACTGAGCTCGAAATCTTCCATCCACTCCCAAAATGACACGCCTGTGTTACCATTTGAAAATTCAAGTTATTTACACTTAAATTCTGAAAAGATTTTGATGGTAAATTTACATAAAATTGATGTCATACACAATATTAATTACATGCATTTCAACCTAAAATTAGAAAAAGAAAGGAAAGGAACGATAGGGAAGGAAAAGGGCATGAGGGTTGAGTAGGAATCTGGGGGTTAGTGTGTCCAGGAGTGATGGACGTATGAATACATACCTCCCTATGCAGTGCAAGGCGAAGGGTCAAAAGAGTCGGACTGGAGAGGTCAAAGGGTCTTCCTATACCGGCCTCTCCCTATCCGGCCCGCCACACAGTAGGTGGGTAGATGCATCCACCCAGTGGCGTAGCGAGGGGGGGCGTAGGGGCGGACCGCTCCGGGCGCCTCTATTAGGAGGGCGGTAAAATTTGGTTGTGCTATACTATACACGACCAGATTGACCCGAGGTCTGAAAAGTCAAATTTCAAACTTAAGTATACTATTTTGGTTTTGAAATAAATGTTTTTCGCTCTTTCATATGATTCCTTTTTTCCATGAACACCAACTTCATTATTTTGATCACATTACAAGGACAGCAAATTATGATTCCGCCCCGGGCGACAATGGCCCACGCTACGCCACTCCATCCACCGCCAAGACCTAGAAAAACCTCACCCCATGAACCCGGGCACCCCTGCTAAGTAACCAAACGTAGCGAACCGCTTGAGAAAACCTATGGCAGTGGTGTTGGTTATCCAATAAATGGTTCCCTGAATGGCGGTACCCATACAATATAAATGCTGTGTCAAATGAAGCAAGTTTTTTTTTCTCCATTCACACAGTTAATTGATTTTTTTTATAGATATGCATATCGCACTGTGCTATATATATAGTATAATAATACAAATAAATTACATGAAAAAATTATGTATACGCTAATATAAATTTTAAAATTAATTCGCTTGCATCCTAAACTATTTCTAGCAGGCCTTCTTAATTTACTTTTCTAGTTGAGATCTCAAGAACCAATAACTCTTTCACTCCTCAATTAAAATTGACAATGATTTGATGCTTGATAGCACCTTGTGGAATTTATTTAAAAAATTTTAGTGCCCTTTTTTTACATTTGTTATTGCTACTTCCAATTTGAAAGAAAATTAGGTCTCACAGGAGTTGTTTCACAATTATATACAGTATACTTACAGAAAATACTTATTAATTCTAAATAGGTATGTAGTTAACACAAAAATTAAACAATAAAAAGTTTAATTCCTTCAAAACTTCCATTTAAAAAATAAACAATTTTCACGATGCGGAAATCGAATTTAATCACAATCGTTGCTTGGCAAAATATAAACATGTCTACCGCATGTACGAATATCTAAAATCCAACGAAAAGAATTTCATGCAAAGCCAGTATTTCCAGTAATTGGAAAATGAAAACTTTCAATTTTTATTCGCTCTGGATATGAAAGAAAAACTTCTGAAAATGTTTGTGTTTTTGTATATATTTTGGGTAAAAATATTTTAAAAGTCATGACAAACATTGTGTTATTGTGAAACCATTATTTTAATATCTGTTTTTTTTTCAGTACCAACTGCACCACCACAGTCTGTGCGCTGCTCGGCCTTGTCTTCTCAGAGCCTAAAGATAGAATGGGCTGCTCCTCCTCGCTCAAGGCTTGGAGGGAACTTGCTTGGATACAAAATACTTTACAAGCCCCTCGCTGATATTTATTGTAAGTATATTTCATTCATTTGTACTAGTCAAAAAGTAAGAAAAACATTTACTCACCGTAATTCAAAATAATCTAAATGGTGTGGTTGTCAGGTGAAGATTTTTATCGATTCATTGTCTGAATCTCTGATTCCAGTGGAGGAAAGTGGGACAGCTGCAGAGGTGAAGAGGACCAGCAGCAGCGAGACCTACCTGCACGCGCTGCTGAAGTACACCAACTACTCCATCCAGGTGCTGGCCTACACGGGCGCGGGGGACGGCATCCTCAGTCCAGCTGTCTTCTGCACCACCGAGGAAGACAGTAATATATATATATATATATATCTCTATTATTACATATTTACATGTTCATTGTTCAATGGTTCGGGCCATCTATATCAACGAAGGTGAAGTGGACCAGCAGAAGCAAGACTTTTTAAAACTTTTTGTATGAATTTGACTTCCGGTCAATTAATAAATAATGAAAAATTAGATCACCTTATTTTTGAAAATCGTGAATTATTATGGGTTGTTGATTTTACTGAATTTTGAGTGGCTTTAGGGTACTGATCCTTCCGGAAGATTTGTTTTGACTTTATAAAATCAATTCAGACATGTTCAAAGAATGCCAGATGACAAGACCCCAAAATGTAAGACCAGGTTGGTGCCCCAGTGGAAGTGATCCTGAGGCAGACCAAGGAAGGGGTGAATGAAATGTCAAATCCCACCCTGATAATTATAACATTCGTCATATCAGACAAGACTATTTATGAATGCATTTTTATGGGTGGGGATGCCTGCATTGAAGGATTCTGCGGTACTTGAAGCAAGACCTAATAGTATCCATTGTCACCTTTGTTGATATTGCATTAAAAAATAATATTGTTTTCTCGCCCTGCAGTTCCTGGTCAGCCTGCTGATATCAAGGCCATGGCTCTCACGGCTGACTCCATCCTGGTGAGCTGGCTGCCTCCGAAAAAGCCAAATGGAAAGATTGTGTTCTTCACCCTCTATTACAGAGAAGTTGGAGGGTGCGTAAATAGTACTTGTCAAAATCTTAGTTTTTTATTACCTACAGAAATTTTGAATGCGGTTGCATAGTGTGTGAGTAATTTGATCAACATTTTCAAATGACTGTTCTTTAGTAATCAATTGCAAAGAACAGAAAATGCATATTTTTGCCCAATTTTGATTCTTCTTAAAAATTCTGGCAAACATACAAAATCAGATTTTTTGTAAAAACCAATTTTTTTTTTTAAATTGTTTAATTCGATTTTAATTTAATTCGGAAAACCAGTGACTTCATCAATATGCATATTATAAATTTGTTTTACGAGTATAGTGGCGCAACTGAAAGGTTGGTCACATAATAACTGAAGAAACTACAGAAATTAATTTCATATTTCAATGTTTTTTGGAAACTAAATAATCAGAGTTGTCAATTTGTTAACCGTCAATCTAACGGTGACTATTGTACTCCAAATATTGCATTTCCCAAAAAGGTCAAATTTCAAAGTCCAATAGTCTAGCATAGCTGCAGTCTGCCAGGTTAAGCAATGTTCAAGTTGTTTCAGCAGAGGTCAGCCCACCAGCCGCCAGGTGAGTGCCACGGAAGCCAGCGCCATGGGGGGGACGGGGCTTGGGGGGGCCGTGGAAGTCCGAGGGCTGGTGGAGAAGAAGAGATACGAGTTTTGGCTTTCTGCCAGCACCGGCGCTGGTGAAGGAGCCGCCATATCTCCAGTGACCCAAGTGACTTCGGCTCGAGGTACCTACCTACATATTATCATGTTTTCCTACTACGTCTTATAAACCTTGTACTTTATTTTGTTTATATTTGTTTTTTTATGCTTTTACTTCAGTTCTAATCTAACTATGTCACTAGACAATTTACTTACAATTTCTTCAAACGATTGGCATTCACTTTGTGGTGTCATTATTAATAAATTATTTAAATTCAGCACATTTTCATTGACTTCTAAAACCTGTGAATAATTCTTATTTTTTCGGATGCGTAGTCAAGTAAACTCTTTGCTTAACCTACTCAGAAAGAGTTAGAACCAATTTATTGCACGACGTTGTCTGTGTTACCCCAGAATAAAACTAATTACTTAGATAATAATATTATATTATTAACTGGCAACTGCATTATGTGTTGTGTACAAGTTTAGTTATTTAACAGACTGAGTTCATATCTCTAGACCGCTTTTTCAATGGGATTATGGTCACTATCCACTGCATCGTCCATAAAGAAATCCTTGTTTTCCAGCTGGTGCCCGCATTGCCTCCTTCAGTGGAGTGATACCCAGTGGGGTGGGTCGCTCCCTGCTTCTGGGCTGCCTCGCTGTTGGTAATCCCACCCCGAGAGCGCGCTGGCTCCACACACAGAGGCCCATCACACACAGTCATCTTTACCAAGTGACGGTTGAAGGAAATCTCCTTATTCATAGTAAGAGCACATAATAAAGCTTAGAGTCGGTTTATCACTGATATTTATATGAGAATGTCGATGAACTCTGGTAACGGCTGTGACCTGTGTATGAAATTTTAAAAACTATGGTAACATTGTATTAGGCACAATTTTAATGAAAATTACTGGGGTCTGGACGATATATAGTACATTGTCGTAACAAACATCCGTCAGAACTATTTAGAAATAATCCCGCATAACGCTCCACAGTGCGCGTTGACGCACGTAGTTTTAGTTTAAATCACTGAAGATATAAATAACCGGCAGACAATTGTGGGCATGTCTGAATACCTAAAGTAACACCTCAAATTTCCTTACTTCTGCTGAAATTGAAATTCCAATCATTCTTCCTTGTCATCACTTTAGAGATGTACATAATATTCACGCATAATATAATTTTATTTATTTAATACAATGGATACAATTAAACGTGGATAAACTACCTATATTTGCGTCGAGGGTAAGCTGCAATACAGATGTGAATACATTATGGTCCAGTCACCATTAGTTTCTAACTAGCCAGTGCCTGTTCTAAGAAACTAAACATGCCATAGCAGGTTGTGAAATATTTTAGTTTATCATATTGTTATAGTTTTTGTAAGTTGGTGCATAATATTAATCTATTATTAATAATAATAGTAATAATAATAATAATAATATTTATTTGGAACACACATTATTTTACTGAAATATTTAAGAAGGCTTTGACTGTCCAACTAGGAACAAATCCCGTTTTAGGGCAGTCAAATTGATAACTTTAGTTCATATTAATATACATATACATGAGAGAATATAAAAGAATCCATAAAGTAAATTTAAGAAAAAATAATAAAAAATTCTGTTTTTTTTGTGTTTTTTTATTAGTGGATGATTTTTTATAAAGTTGCTTAAGTTTCAGTTTATTGCACAGGTGTAGTAATAATATGAGCTGCATAATTATATTCATATAAAGTGATATAAATTTTTAAAATTATTATAGATTAATCAAGGTGTGAGTTTCTAACGTCTGGTACCGACATCAACAATTTGTGGTTTTATTTTAGATATGGATAAAACCGTGAGTGGCAACTACACATGCTCAGCAAAGAACCTGTTTGGTTCTGACGAGATAACCTACAGCGTGATCTGTCTCCTGCCACCGGGGCCCCCGTCCCTGCTACTACTCTACACCACGGCCTCCAGTGCCCAGCTGCAGTGGAGCCCCAACTCTTCTGATGGGGGCTCTCCCATATTAGGTTTGATAACTAGACAAGTTCAGCAACAGAAATGTTGTGTTCTAAAGCATTTTTTAAATATAGTCAGGTTATTCGTAACCAAGGAATGTTTGTCTTTATTTAAAAAAAAATATATCTATATATCAATTTGGGAAGCAAGAATAAGTACCGCCGCCACCCCGAGAACCATTCATTGGATACCCAATACCTCTACTGTTGGTTAACCCGAGTGATTCGCTATAGCAGGTGAATTAGCAGGGTTGCCCAGATTCATGGGGTGAGGTTAATCCAGGTCTTGGTGGTGGCAGTATCTGCCCACAAACTGCGTGGTGGGCCGGATCAGGAGAGGCCAGTTGAAGGAAACCCCTTAACCTCTCGAGCTGGATTCTCCCGACCCATTGCCCTGCACTGCTGTGGGAGGATGGATTAATACATCCGTCACTCCTAGACATGCTGACCCCCAGATTCCTACCCACCCCTCATACCTTTCTCCTTCCCAGAACTTCCTATCCTTCCTTTCCTTAAAAAAAAACCCTCAGAGAAAATATTTTCCTACGATTTCGTGTGTGGAGTTAATGTAAAAAAATATATATATTGTTCAACCGAAATCAGGTCCTCTTTCGGCTGCCCTCAGATAAGTGTGTAGATTAAGTTCAATGACATAACATACTTTAGATATGTCATATTCTCACGAGGCCATTATGTTTATAGTAATTTGTAATTAGTAATATAAACTAGAGTAAATAAGTACACATGCACCAAGTAGCAAATTATGTTTGAACAAGGTCTGCGGCCATCTTGGCTGTTAATGTATATGCATTAACATTATTGTATATGTATCACTGACAGAGAGAATGGATATACTTGCCCTAAGTGCGATTTCGACGGCTGGAGGCAAAGGTCACGTGACACCCATTGTGGCACCAGCTTAGTTCAACTGCCATCTATGTTTGTTTTGCTTGATTTTGACTGCGGTAAGCAAATTACATAAAAAGGGTCAAACTAAGTACTCTAACAAAATATTCTATTTTTGTAAACAAGCTGAAACTTTTTACTTAGTTGCTGTATTACTTAAATTGGAGGCACGCCTATTTTCAAGCTCATTCCCCGCCCTTCTTATTTTCCTTTCTTCCCCCTGCGTGCTATGGCATCTCTATGCATCATTTACTCTGTGATATGTATCTATATTATAGAATGGTTTTGGATCATTCAAACGTCTAAAGAAACACATTTTATTTCAGGATACACCCTCAGTTTTAGAAGGAATGAGGAGAGCTTCCAGACTATTGATCTATCATCAGAAATTACCTCGTACAAAGTGATTGGCCTGAAGTGTGGCTCAAGATACACAATCCACATAGCCTCCCACAACAGGGTTGGTAAAGGAGACCCCAGCCCAGTCATCAATGTTAACACTAAAGGAGAAGGTATGATTTGAATATAACAATTAAGTGCACCTTCCGATATTTTAAGATGTAAAAAAGGAATAAGATTGCAAAGCTCAGTTTTCGAATGACTTTCGCAGATTTTATATGACAATTTTACACAGTACCCGATGAATGAGAACGTTTCACACTGCCGATGCAAGAATTATCAAAAAATTATTCTTTGGGATAAAATGTCAGAACTTTATAAAAATAATACCTTAAATTTATCGACTTGGCTAAAAAGTTGCTCTCTATTGATGCACGATTTTGAGATATTGCAAGAAAAACAAAAAGAATGTATTTTATGTAAGTACCGCACAAGAGTTCCAACTGCTCTCAACAGTCTGGAGCCAGTGAGACTATGGCATCCCCAATTGGAATATGTTGTGAGGCAGAAGGTAAGGAGAGAGGAAGGAGATGGGAAAGAAGAAGGTGGGAAGTACCTAGCCATTTAGATCTGGTCACCAAACATTGCTAAAGCCATTTCAAACAACGTTTCGATTTTTAATGGCTGTCTTTCACTACTCTGCATAAATATACTACACGTAAATTTTATTGAATAAATTGTGAAATAACACAAATTTTTCAAATAAAATTAATTGCCAAGTCCGTATTCATAGCCAGGGATCGTTAACAGTGGCACCGACACACGACTTTTTATCGTCCCAATTTTTAATTGTATAGTGAACACAGGCACCCTACACGAATTTTTATCATTCAAAGTAAGATAATAATCGCCTTACTTTAGACACACAGTCACGCCCAGAACATTCTATCGGTTTATCTCTCTTTAGTCCGTAAACCAAAAAGTTTTAACAATTTCAGCACCCAAGTTCCCCGAAGACTGGTCAGCATTCACGTGGAGCAATGCCACCTGCATCGTGGTGGAGATCCGTCGCGCACTGGGGGGCCCCGAGGGCTCCATCTGCCCGCTACTGTCACTGGGTGCCGAGTATCGGCGGGGCGAGGGGGGAACCTGGCGCGCCACGGCCGTCTCCGTGTCCGAGCCCCTCACTCTAACGGCACTCTCTCCGCAGCAGTGGTTCGAGATCAGGCTGGCGGCGGAGAACCATGCCGGGCGGAGTGAGACTGTGCTGAGAGCGTCGACCACAACGCTTTCTGGAGGTAAATAAAACTATAACTTAAAAAAAAACAATTACATTATTCTCTATTTTACTACTTACTGTTGAAAAGTTCTAAACCTGTGTAAAATAATAATTATCAAATCTCCCCACGGGCTCTGTGTAGTACAAGTAGTGCATTCTGCAATAAAGAACTCCATTGTAAAACATTACTATTTTTTAAATATATATTCTGATAGATCAACAAATGTCGATTCTAAATAAATGATTTTGATTGATTAGTATGGTTTTTCATACAATAATTAAAATATTGATTTTTTGAAATGATTAATCCAACAAATCAATCTGCCCCGGCCGTCAATCTGCTCTGTTCTTAGTGCCATTGCGAAGCAATGTGGAGAAATTGACAACTATTGTGACATCATTTAATTCAAAATTATATGGAACTTGACATCTCAAATTGGGCCCATTTTCACGAAATATAATGAAATGTAATCATATTTGGTTTCAGCTACCATATCCCCTCCTGCGTATTACCCGATGCAGCCCGCACACCCACATGAGATAGAAGCCTCCCAGGAGAACATCTTCAACCTTATCTCCATCATACTTGCCACCATTGCAGCTTTTTCCACACTATCCGTTGTGTACTTGCTGATAAGGAAAAGAAGGTTCGTTCATTAATTCAAATATTGTTAATAAAACTTTGCATGATTATAATTTACTGGTTTTGTTTAAAACAATAATTGGTGTTAAGTGATATGGTATCTTGTACGGTTTCTTTGGCAGGACAAACGATATTGTAAATTTCATATGAAGAGGTCCTTTTTTTCATAACCTGCGTATAATTATTTCAATAAGGAACTCCGGTAAAAAATATTATGGCTTAAAAAAATATTTTCATGTTGAATAACGAACATTGATTCTGAATATATATGTTTTATTATATACTACCTGAAGTAGCCAGCGTTATTTGGGGTTATTAATGGTTTGGAGTAAAGTTTTGAGGTTGCGATGTGTTACCCCTCTCCCAACCCCTACCTATTTATTTTCCTCTTGTTTGAACATCAAGTTTGCAAAATTTTATCAATAAGTACCAAAATTCTGCTTTAAGGTATGGAAAAGGGGGATGGGTGTGGATTTTTAAAATCTCATGTTGACAGTGACCTTCATCTGTGTAAAACTTCATCAAGCTCGGAATAAAACTATAGATTTATTTAGAAAACAAACAAACACCGCCCGGGACACTCTTCTTTATATATGTATATGTATGGATAATAATAATGTATACATCGTTATTTAAAAATGAAACACCATCTCATAAAAATGCTCCGTTTGGTTAAAATCATTGGATCAGCAGCTTCTGACATCACGCAGATGTTCGTGCGTATATTCCTTTTGTGTAAATTCATTCTGTGTGACGTCACACCCAACACACCATAGATTTCATGTGTTTTGGTTAGCTTTGAAAAATTATTATAACTATAAAAAGGAAATTTTTTAAAAATACTAGTATTTAAGTTAGGGCAGGTTGTTTTACACAATTTGAAGGATTCATCAAATTTTCAAAGTTAATATTCAAGTTCTATCCAAGTTCTGTTATTATTACATTATTGGCCAGTTGTATCATCATGCTTGAATAATAATAGAACTTGAATAAAACATTCACAGAACCTGAATATTAACTTTGAAATTTTGATAAATCCTTCAAATTCTGTGAAACAACCCGTCCTTACTGGGTCAACATTTTTTTTTTATAAAAGAAAGACAAATATTACATGGTTACGAATAACCTGACAATATTTGAAAATCTCCTACTACCATCACAGTAAGCGGAATATGTTGCTTGCATTGTAATGGAGGACTTAGCCATCCGAGAAATTGAACTCACGGTGCCTGGGTGAGATCCAAACACGATGCCAACTCAGTCACATTGAAAATTATGTTTTTTTTTAAATAGCCTGGAGATCTTTATTGTAAAGAATGTTGAAATAACAAATTAACTACTGTGAAATAATGTTTGTACTGTAAAATAATTTTTGCTTGTAACTGCTAAAATGCTACACAACGCACATCCGCAGTTTTCTTTGTGTAGTTGGAATGGTTAACAGCCAAGAAATTCAATTTTCTTTCAACACTTCAACGCTCCCCATAATTCTAAATATCAAAATTACCCCTTCATCATTCTGAGTTTGGAAAGTACATATATATATATTCAATATTGCATAATTTGCTAATTTCGTTATTCCAACATTCACCACAAAATCAAAGATGCCACTGGCATGGAAATTAAATAATTACGCTATTTTTACAGCTTTATTTACGGACACAATGTTTATGTAGTAATTATCTTTTTTCAGTGTGATTTGCCAATGTAATAATGAATCAGAATATGGAGTAGAGAGACAAAGGAGTCAATCCCAGGCCAGTGATGAAAAAACCATCTGTGCGGAACAGCAAAACCTGAGGAACTCTCAACATGACTATTCCACTTCTCCTAAAGCACATACAGACAAGATGAGGAGAGAAACAGAAGGTTCATTCAATGTTTATTATTAACACAACATCATTTTATCGTTTACATATTGCGTCAAACTAGTTCTCAATGGACCGCAAATCAAACTTTATACTGTAATGTAGTTTTTTGTTGTGGTACAATATAATAAATTCAAACATTACAGATAACACAAAACTTTTAAAAATAAATGACCACCACAAAAACATCTCGCTAAATTAATTGTGTATGTTATACCAATTAATGTTATACATAAATATTGTCCCAAAAATCCAGGTGTTAAATGTTTTTCATTTGACAGACAAGAAAATTCTGATTCAAATTTGATGAACTAATTTCATTCCAAACTCAAATAAATAATTTCAAGTGTGGCAGAAGGCCAAATGTGTAGGTAAGAACTTAATCATTGGAATTGTGTGAATCTTTTTTTTTAATTTCAGATATGTATGAAATTAGTCCATATGCTACTTTTCAAGTGGGTGGACCCCACAGGCCTGCGGTGGCATCAACTTTGGATCACACGCTGCAGTTCAGAACTTTTGGACACATGGAGAATGAGTCGCCTCCCTTGCAAGCACCTTGCCGAAGACATTTCCCGCAAAAGTCCAATCGGCATGATGTTTCTAAAGGTTTTGTACATTATAAACTTAAATAGCCTAAAATTAATGAAAAATCTCCGATCGATTATATTTATTTTAAGCTCACTGAATGAACTTGATGTACTATCACAAATGTGTTCTTAAATATATAAATCATTTTGTTCTATATTTTTGTGTATCTATCTAATGTTCAAAATAATTATTATTTTTTATTAGATAAGGAATTCCACCCCAATTTTTATTATTGGAATATTCAGCATCTCAATGTATATGCATTTTTGCACATTTTCATACAATAAAAAAAAGTTCGATTTTATTATACCAACTCACAAACACGTGTCTTATTTGAAATGGGGTGG